>LTAE01006755.1:1866-25805 GCA_001647135.1 Pontederia paniculata
CATGGAAGACGAGGCCTCGCTACCGCGTAATGACTTCTTGTACATACTACTCCAACTCCAGGACCAAGAAGATGGTTCTAGTTATAATCTGGACAGAGACACAATAAAATCCTTATTCCTGGTAATTCCATCTCCACATATATATGTTGTGGTGTGTGATAGTTTTGATCAAAAGTTATCTTTTCTCCTAAACGTCTTCCACTTCAGGACTTGTTTATAGCGGGGAGTGACACCAGCTCTAACGCAGTAGAATGGGCGATGGCAGAGATGCTTCCGAAACCCAGGGTAATGGCGAAGGCCAGGGACGAGGTCACAAAAGTGGTCCGTGCAACAAAAGAGGTCGAGTGGTCTGACATCGGCGACCTCCCTTATCTCCAAGCTGTTGTGAAGGAGACGCTGCGTCTCCACCCACCGGGGCCGCTCCTGGTGCCGCATAAAGCCGGAGCCATGACTGAGCTGCAAGGCTACAAGGTCCCAGAGGGCACCCGCGTGCTTTTCAACGTCTGGGCTATCGGCCGGGACGGCGAACTGTGGAGAAACCCCGATGAGTTCCTGCCGGAGAGGTTCCTGGAGATGGACGTGGACTTTCGGGGCCAAAATTTTGAACTCATCCCGTTCGGCGCGGGGCGTCGGATTTGCCCCGGTCTGCCGTTGGGGGTGCGCATAGTGCACATGACGCTTGCAACCCTGCTCCAAAGGTTTGAGTGGAAGCTGCCTGAGGGACTGAAGCCGACGGACATGGACATGAGTGACGAATTTGGGCTCACTGTGTCCATGGCATCTCCGTTCAGTGCTTATGCCTTTCCTGTTGCTCGCCCGTAGATAAAATTTGTGGAAATTAGGAAAATGTTATGTTATGTTTGGATTGAGAAGAAAGTATACGTTTTTTTTTACTAATTTACTCTTATATTAAATATTAATAAAATCTATCGTGTTATATCAATGTCTGATTTTAAAAAAAAATAGCTTACTAAGAATATAAATATATAAAAGATTTAATGTAATCAAGTGTTTAATAGGTACATTAAATTTATATATAAAATGTTTACTACGAACCATCTCTATTTAAAAGGTTTACTATGAACCTTTTTTTTTTCATGGATGCTTAGGATTCTCTCTCAGGAAGTCATAACACTTGGCTGGCCATCCTGCCAACTATGGAGCTTTGCGAAGAGAAGAGCGAGGGCAAGAGAGAAACATAAAAGGTGACAACGGAGGCAACCAAGTAGAGCATCACAGATTTTTTGCCCATGTCCAGCGAAGAGAAGAGATGCAAGCCGCGGGAGAAAACAGATAGAGACAAAGTCTACTTTCAATTTGGGCCATTGATGAGTAATCCTCCATCATGATTAGTCTACTTTCTTCAGTAAGCGTCATGGATTCTGATTTGAACGTTTCATATTCGCTCAGCATCCATGCAAAAAAATGCTTCGTATGAGCATTAAACTCACGTATAAATGGGAACAACGGCGTGGTGCATGATTCATCTCGGCCTCTCTTTGTAATAAAAAAAAATCACATATAAATAATATTTTATTAAGAAAAATTAGGCATACTTAGTAATTTATCTAATATAATATGATATTAAAGTAGGATCGAGATATTCTATGTTAAACTTTGACGCTAATATTTAATTAATTTTCTCTTTTGGTTCATGAGATCAAAAACAATATTGACATAAACTATTATTAATATTTATTATATAACACAAACAAATGATAATCAAATTTTAATTTTGGCTACTAGGTTGAACAAAGTTTGTATTGTACTCGTATACAGAATATAATAATACAAGAAACAAACCCTTTTATGAGAATGTAAAACACCAAACAATAATTATAAAATAATTTTATTATATTAAAAACAAAATATAATGCCATTTAGATTTTACCAAATCCAAAATAATTGAAATAATCAACAATTAAGTAATCATAATTTCAAAATATCTTTCGTATATTCTGTAATACTCGGATCCGTAACCCGCAACCCGGATCCAATAAGAGGGTAGAGAGCACTATAACTAAACTCTAGGAGTGGAGCCATAGATTTTCATTCAAAATTTTTGTGGCCGACCATAGGTAAGAGAATTCTTCCCCACTCCCTCATGTTCATTCATACTTCTTCTTCTTCTTTCTATCATCCCATGAATTTTATTCGGCATAGAAGAAGAAGATCCTCCATCTCAGCAAGAGAAACACTTAGAGGACGTCCCCGAAAGATTAGTACAAATCACGACGAACCCGAAGGTATGTTCTCGGACGGATTCCTTGTACATAAGATGATGTGATGAACCTTGCATGTTTTCTTGTATGATCTAGATGGGGAGTTGATCTCTCATGAAACGGGCCATGTCAATCCGGCACGGGCCACGTCGGTTAGATGTGCGGCCGGATTTGGGGCGGCGAATGCACTCGGTCGGTGGGGTGCGCTGTCGGGCACGTGCCAGGCGCTAAGAGCGTTCGGCAGTGTAGATCACGCGAACGAGCACGCCAGGCGATGTTGCGCGTAACGGCACTGCTCGTGACCAAACGCGCCAGGCATTGTGCGCTTGGCGGCGCGGGGCGCGTCCGAAGCGATGAACACGCATGATGGGGGTTGAACACGCCTGGCGGGGCACGTCAAACAGCAAGTACGCAGGTGGCGGAGCTTGACTACGCAATGCAGACGGACGTGGGGTGCAGATCACGACACCACGCGACAACCGAACAAACCCCAAGACCAAGCGAAGCGCGGCTGGCGGCATGGAGCACGGCAAGCAGTGGACACGACGCGAAGCACGTCGTGGTGTGCAGTAGGCAAACACGTGCACGACCATAGAACGTGGCGCGAGAAAGTAACACGAACACGGTAAACGACGCGACGGAGGTACGATGCGCAATGAGGCAGACACGGACACGACGGCGGTGGCAGAAACTCTAGATACCACACGGCCCGCGTCATCTTGACGTGGCCCGTGTTGACCCTATAGGACACGGACTATTTTCTGATCACACGGTTCGCGTCCCCGACCCAGTAGGCAAAAACCCTAATCCTTGATTTTGACTCTTGATTCTGATTTTAGATAGGTTAAAGTTTAGAGAAAGTCTAAGGACCTTGTTGAGGAAAGGGTGCAAGACTAATAACACAAATAAGACACCGACTATTGATTGAAGTCGTCAATGTTAATGAGATAGGGTTGATTCAGCTTGCTCCTGATGTTCAATGAAGAGGATTCACGTGCATCCTCTCCTTTTAGGAGATTGGTTGTGGTTAGTGCACTACCATTGACAGTCGGCATATTTGAAAGACTCATGAGCAATTAATTAAATTATCTCAAAGTAATATGAACACATTAATGGGATAAGATCTAAGAGCCCTA
Organism: Pontederia paniculata; assembly: GCA_001647135.1. NCBI lineage: Eukaryota > Viridiplantae > Streptophyta > Magnoliopsida > Commelinales > Pontederiaceae > Pontederia > Pontederia paniculata. The sequence goes on from LTAE01006755.1 coordinate 5,225, forward strand.
AAGTAATTTCATATTAAAGTACTTACACTATTTGAGGGATCTTGTATTTTGTTTATGTCCTCATGCTGTTCAAGGGCAGAGGTATAATCATGATGTTGTTCCAGGATATGGTTGACTCTATCTATGTTTTAATGATGTTCGAGGATATGAGATACAATCCTGATGCTATTTTAGGATATTGTGATTTCCCTGATATTGTTCCAAGGAAGATGTATTCCTGATGATGTCCCAGGATAAGGATGATTTCTCTAATGTTGTTCCAGGGTAGATGATAGGTATGAACCCCTGATGTTGTTCCAGGAGAGTATGATCATATCTTTATACTTTGGCAGGCTTAGATTATGTTGTTTTACCATGATGACTTATAGTACAAAAAGCCTGATTAATGTCATATTGATATCCTTATTCATGTTAATGGTTATTACTTTTCTTTTGTACTTGATGTCTTACATACTGAGCTTCTTATGCTCATGGGATATTGTTTCTCCTGTGTTGAATCTCATAGGTAACTAGGCTATAGTGGATTCCTGATGCTGGTGGTGTGAGATGGCTGAAGCTCGTGGTGGTTTCTATCCGCGCATGGATGTCTTTTGAGTCTCTTTTATCATTAGGTCTATCTATCTTTGAACAATTGAGTTGTATGGCAGTCTGCCAAGATATTAAACTCATTGTTGTTGAGAGACATGTAGACTCCGTGTTTGTTTCTCTTTCGCATTTTATCTATTGGACCTTTTAGTCATCCCAGTCTTATTTTATTTTCCTGTATTTATTCCGCAAATTTTTATTAACTAGTCAAAGGGTCAAAGAATAAGTCAAAGAGTAGCGTCTCCAGGTCCACATCTCTTCCACGTGGCGGGGTGCGGGTTTGGGGGCATTAAAGTTAGGTATCAGAGCCTAAAGTCGGGACTCTTTTGACGTCCCCAAGTGTAGTTAGAGTATCCATGTGCAAATACTACGAGCAATCACAACACCAGCCTGAGTATGGAGAAAGTAAGACTTTAACTCTTTAGTATTAATTTAAATTAATGGCATTGTTATTTTATGTAGAAACAGGAAATGGTTTCCAAACGTATGGCTACCCACACTTCCCAACTACAGGGTGATGCTCAGAGTGAGGCTCAGAAGGAGGTTAAGAGTAGCTGAGTGCTGGTAAAGGAGAAAGAGAAGGTCGCTGACAAGAAAGACACCTTCGAGAGGTTTCTGAAGTTCCAACCTCTGGTGTATGAAGGAAAGGATGACTGCGATGAAGCTGAGTGATGGCTTGACTCTATGGAGAAGACTTTCGCATTGATGGAGTGTGCTGACAACAACAAAGTATTGTATGCAACCCATCGTCTGGTAAAGGACGCCAAGGGGTTGGTGGAAGACCACAAAGCTTATTGTGTTCCTTAAAGATGATGAGGTGGTCTGGGAGGACTTCAAGGAGACCTTTCAGGAGCAGTATGTTCCTGAATTCCAGCTCACCCTGAAGGGACGTGAGTTCCAAGAACTTCGGTAGGGTAAGATAACTGTGACGCAATACCAGACCAGGTTCATCCAGCTGTAGAAGTATCATACCTTGGCTCAGACCCAAAAAGACTTCATCCATGGACTGTGCTCTGACCTGAGGACAAAGACTCTTGGCTCGAAATGCACTACCTTCAAGGAGGCTGTGGAGATGGCCAAGATCTTCGAGCAAGATGAGGCGGATAATCGAAGAGAAGGGATGGGGAAGGTTACATCACACCAAACCCTCATGCGATAAATTCCATCACAGCGAGCCCCAAACCAGCAGGTCCCAGGACAGCGATTTCTTCAAAATAAGTCAAGGTGGGAATGTCGTTATGTGCATAAGTGTAAGCACTAATGAATACAAACTTGTAACTTAAAGATGACCTACAGGTGGGAGCCTAGACGCAATGATTGACGTGATAACATGTACAACAATCGAGCAAGGCCCTACTATAATCGTAATGGGCCGCCGCGACCGGACCAACAACAACAGCCACCACGGAACCAACAACAACAGCCACCACGGGATCATCAGCCACAGCAACCACCTTAGGGTGGGAATTTCTGCAACCTCTGCAGGCGGCATCACACGGGAGACTACAGGAGGAGGACCGGAGCATGCATCCACTACGAAAAATTCCAGCATTTCGTCAGGAACTGTTCATATAGGAGGGATGATGCTCCATACAATCGTGGTTCTAGGGGAACCAATACTCAAGGATGTGTCTACAATATGGAAGCCGAAGCTGCTCCGAATGACAATGTTGTCATTAAAGGTACTCTACCCGTCGCTAGTCTACCTGCTATTATATTATTTGACTCTGGTGCCACCCATTCTTTCATCTTTAATGGTTGTGTCATTATACTGAATATGCCCTTACATGATTTGAGGGGCATCATGGATGTACACACTCCAACGGGCACTCTTCGGGCCACTAAGTACATCCCTGATATACCCATCACGGTGGAGGGGAGAGTTTTTTCTACAGACTTGATCGTCATACCCATGACATGGTATGATGTCATACTAAGCACGGATTGGCTGTCATACCACAATGTGTTCGTGCTCTGCAAGCATAAGAAGGTCATCATCAGAGGCCAAGGAGACTCACCTGGCACGATAAGGGGCATCCGCTTAGATGATAGCAAGGTGATCGTGTTGACCATGCAAGCTTACAAGTTATTGCGAAAGGGTTGCAGAGGATATCTAGCCAGCGTGGTCAGCATTGAAGCTTTAGCTAGAGATCTTTAGCAGATCGACGTGGTTAAAGAGTTCCCAGATGTATTTTCGCATGACATCTCCGGATTACCACCGAAGAGGGATATCGAGTTTTAGATTGAGCTAGTTTCCAATACCGGTCCAATCTCCAAAGCATCGTACGGATGGCCCTAGCAAAAATGCAAGAGTTGAAGAAGCAAATTCAGGAGCTTTTAGATAAGGGGTTTATCAGACCCAGCGTATCACCATGGGACGCACCCGTATTATTTGTGAAAAAGAAGGATGACTCCATGAGGTTGTGCATCGATTACAGGATGGTCAACAAGGTCAAGGTGAAAAAGAAGGTGCCTCTCGTGACCAAACGTGTCAGGCGTTGTGCGTGCTCGGCGGCGCGGGACATGTTTGAGGTGATGCACACGCATGATGGGGGTTGAACACGCCTGGCAGGGCACGTCAGACGACAAGTACGCGGGGCGCAGAGCCTGATTACGCAAGGCAGACGGACGCGGGGTGCAGATAACGACTCCACATGGCGGCCGAACAAACCCCAAGACCAGGCAAAGCGCGACTAACTGCGTGGAGCATGGTAGACAGCAAGCGTGATGCGAAGCACGACGTGGTGCACGGTAGGCAAACACGGGCACGACCATCGAACGTGGCACAAGCAAGTAACATGGACACGACAAACGATGCGGCGACGACACAGTGCTCGACGAGGTGGACACGGACATAGCAGCGGCGGTGGAAACCCTAGATACCACGTGGCCCGCATCATCCTGACACGGCCCGTGCTGTCCCTATAGGACACATACAATTTTCTGATCACACGATTCGTGTTCCCAACCCAGTAGGCAGAAACCCTAATCCTTGATTTTGATTCTTGATTCTGATTTTAGATAGGTTAAATTTTAGAGAAATCCTAAGGACCTTGTTGATGTAAGGGTGCAAGATTAATAACACAAATATGACGCCGACTATTATTTGGAGTCGACATTGTTAATGAGATAGGGCGGGCAGTGTGGCTGGTGTCGATTCTTGTTGTTCAGTTTGCTCTCGTTGTTCAACGAAGAGGATTCACGTGCATCCTCCCCTTTTAGGGCGTTGGCCATGGTTAGTGCACCACCATTGACAATCAACGTACCTGAAAAACTCACGAGCAATTAATTAAATTATCCCAAAGTTAGCTGAAACATTAATGGGACAAGATCTAAGAGCCCTAAAGTAATTTCATATTAAAGTACTTACACTATTACAGGAATCTTGTATCTTGTTTATGTTCTTATGTTGTTCTAGGGAGAGGTATAATCCTGATGTTGTTGCAGGATATGGTTGACTTTATCTATGTTCTGATGTTGTTCGAGCACATGAGATACAATCCTGATGTTGTTTCAGGATATTATGATTTCCCTGATGTTGTTCCAAGGAAGATGTATTCCTGATGTTGTCCCAGGATAAGGTTGATTTCTCTGACGTTGTTCCAGGATAGATGGTAGGTATGAACCCCTAATATTGTTCCAGGAGAGTATGACCGTATCTTTATATTTATGGCAAGCTTAGATTATGTTGTTTTACCATGATGACCATTGTTATAGTACAAAAAGTCTGATTAATATCATATTGATATCATTATTCATGCTAATGGTGATTACTTGTCTTATGTACTTGATGTCTTACATACTGAGCGTTTTATGCTCATGGGATATCGTTTCTCTTGTGTTGAATCCCACAAATAACTCGACTGTGATGGATTTCTGATGCTGATGGTGTGCGATGGTTAAAGCTCGTGATGAATTCTATCCGCATATGGATGTCTTTTGAGTCTCTTTTATTATTAGGTCTATCTTTGAATAATTGAGTTGTAACATGTAGACTCTTAATTTGTTTCTCTTTCGTATTTTATCTATAGAACCTTTTAGCCATCATAGTCTTATTTTGTTTCTCTATATTTATTTTGTAAATTTGTATTGACAATCAAAGGATCAAAGCATAAGTCGGATAGTAGTGTCTTCAAATTTATCGTTATCCTGTGATGAGTGTGAAACTCACAGCGTTACATATTCTCCCAATTTAACTTAACTTTTATCTAATCATTTTTTCTTCTCTTTTCCGCATTACGAAGAATAGTCCTTTTTTTTTCTGGTACTCCGCAGCAAGCAAAGGCCGAGTAGAAAAACTATTTTTCTTTCTTTTTTTTTTCCCTGAAGTGTTTGGCAGCGACACAGCAGGAGAGACAAAATTCTCCCGAAACACTTTCATACGGCTGGTTCATCTTTATATACTTATCCCTAAATATATAAATTAATTAGCTTTACAGCCTAACATCAAGTCGTATTTTTTCTTCAAAACAAAGTTTAAAAATAAGAGAGAAAAGTTACAAGTCGGGAATTCATAATTGCTCTAAAGGTAGGAGAGGCAAAGATACATGATCTAAAACTTAGAGGAAGAATGGACAAAGTAGAAAATGTTTTAAGAAAATTAAAAGGTGGAGAAGTGGATTTTAAATTAACAATAGAGCTAGAAATCTTGTTCCTTGCATATGTTTTTATCTTTTTTTTTCCTTCAAACTCGTGACCCTTTTGGGGCATCTCTTCAATACCATCTCAAATCCATAAACGTTTGACCCAAAAGACTGATTTGCAAATTAGTGTCCTATTCATATATATAAAATGTGAAAAATTCAATTACAATCAAAATTAACTAAATTATATGAATATTATTAAGAATATAAATATAAAGATATTATTCTTTCTATCAATTTAAGTTTTTAAGATTATTCATGTCACATCTAATTTATCTTCATATCAAAATCGAGATCTTCATATAAAAAAATATTAAAAATATAAATATAAAATATTATTCTTTGCATCGACTTTGTATGTTCATTAGTATCACATTTAATTTATCCTGAATATGTCAAGTACTATCAAAATTAGTTAAACATATTAAACACTTTTCATATGAAATATATCTAAAACAACATTCCATATCATTTTCTCTCCCTTTTTTTTAAAAAAAATACGATATCATTGAAGTCGCTCAAAAAATAATTTTACAACGAATCATAAAATTATTATATCCATTGAGATAATTAATGAATTTAAAAAATCTTGGTTTTACTGATTTCTTGGTTATATGAAAAATAAGAGTGAAAACGGTACACGATCAAACCCACCCACAGATCAATTTGCCTTAAGGATTGAGTATCGAGGTGAAAGGAAATGTAACCCAATAATTTTGACCCAAAAATATAAATATTAATATTTTATATAGAATTACTTAAATTATTATAATATAATACTTAGTATTTTTAATCTTATTTATTTTAGTTATTATTATTGTTAAATTTATGTTTATTCTTAAATTTATTAGAAATAAAATGAAGTATGAGCCAAATAAAATTCTAATCGAATAACTCGACTCGACCTAAGATCACCATTAATTAAGAATCTCGTAACTTATAACTAACAAAAGATATAAAAGATAGATAAAATGATACTTTAGATTTACTTAGGATCTATTTGGCTTAGCTGTACTTGATAAACACTAATGTCGATAAATATTTTAAGTACTAAAATTTATTTTAAAATATAAATAGTTACATATTTAGATAAAAGTGCTGACAATATTAACAAATAGTTATAAAATTTATTAAGAAATATTGACTAAGATACATTTCAAATTAGATGATAATAATATTAAAAAATATGGATAAAAGAGTAATATAATTGATTAAAAATAATAAGCCAATAATTTTAAAAAAAGTAGGGAGAATCCCGCTTATTTTTTCAACTTACAAGTCACTAACTAATAACTTATAAGTATATTTTTTTATTTATCAAACATAGAGATTTTCTAAAATTTATTTGTAAATAATTTTAAACTACTTATAAACTAAGTCAATTAGACCATTAGTATTATCAATTGTTTTGCCTTAAAAAAGATTCAGTTGTTTGATACAATATCATTGTAATTGTTTACTATTTCTCATACCCTAACCTATTTGAATACTCATTTGTTTAATAAAAAACTTATTTTCATAGGTTTTATGATAGGTGACAATTTTTTTTAAAAAAATTACAATGGAGTTCGATTCTGAGACAAATTCCCATCTTCGATTAAGAAAATGTCCATACAAATCTTTGGAGTAAAAGATTATCTGAGTTATTATAATATTTTTATCATTGTCGAAGAATGTAATGTAGTTAGGGTAAATATCATAAATCTCACATGATATTCGTAATTGTTATGTTGAGAATTATTAATAAGAGTTAATTTCGGTGACTTAAATGTAAGCATTTTTATCGTAAGACTAATATATTTTTGAAATAATATAATTATATTTGGTCATTGGATTCTCTCTTACCCAAACCACACAAGCAGCCTAGTGGCAAAGCCATAATTTTCATGAATTATAAGGGCAGTTCCATCATTGTCCAAACAAAATTTATCAACTGTTGGGTGAGTGACACGTGTCCTGGGAGTCGTATAATTCCTCACGGCTGCTACAATGGATTTCTCACGGCTGCTCACTCAACATTCACCAACGACGTCGCTCACCAGGGCAGCTTCGGCGCCATCGACGCTAGCCGCATCTCGACCGTCGCCCGGTACGTTCACGACCCACTTGAAGAGGCGAGCGAGATGGCGTAGGCATCGCGGGTGTTCGTTGCCATACACAAACGGGGACTCAAACAAACCTGGTTGGTGCACAAAGGTTCCGGCGGTCACGCTCAAAGATCTCTTCGCCATAGTTTGTTCCCTATTCGATTGGCCGCGTCCTGATTTCATTCGACAACCAGCAGCCTCAATCTTGTGCATCTTGGTGTGTGTGTCAACTAAGTGAAGGAAGACGACAATAGAGAGGAGATATGAGACGACATCGGAGGACTGCATCATCTCGCACCAATCATAGTATTGTCGCTCTCGATTCACTTTCTAAGTGATTACTTGCCCAATTAGTATGTGAATAAGATTCAGCGCATTACATGAGCTAGGCATATCAAGGGGTTAACACATTTAAAGATAGATTTTAACACAAATTAATAAATGATTAAAAAAAGGTTAATCTATGTTGTATTACTTTCTATAGCAGAAGGAAAGCTATGCAATGAGTGTCTAGATTAATTAATTGTTAAGGAGTTAGATAAGTAAAAAATAAGGTAAGTGTTAGGTGAATGATAAATTTGATGTCTGCTAACTGATTTCAAACTAGAATAGAACATGACATTATTATGTCCTAATACAGGAAATAGCATATGATATATAATTAATAAGTAACTGTAGTTAAATGTATACCTAAACATATGAAAAGTATAATAGATGAATAATAACATATAATCTGTGAGCCTAATCTAGCAGGTAAATATATATATATATATATATATATATATATATATGAAAAGCAGGATTAGTGAATGAAAAGGCAGCCAATACGGTAGCAATTAAATATCAGCAATGTACATCATATGTATATAATTATACCACGTAAATATATACATGTTAATATTTAAGTGATTAGTTATAATATAAGGTTCTGGCTATTCAATAGAAAAAGGGAAACAACACATGGCAGTGACTTACTAATATGTTATTAGAGGTAAGTTAAATGCATGCATGAACTAGTGAAGTATAATAAAACAAAAGAATAGATAAATATGATAATAACTACACACATCTCAATGATGTATTAGTTGTGCATAGAGGTGTCTTACGGTGGTGAACCTAGTGAGGTGCCAGCATAGCTACATGATTAAAACAAGACAATAAATGTGTTTGAATATGATTAGCAAAAGAAAATTGAAGAAGTAACAAGTAACATGATAAATGATATGAGACAAGGCCGTACTTACTAATATGATTTGAGCTGAAAAACACACACACATATAACCTAAGTAGATAACAGTATGATTAATTTCCGTCAATGCCAAGAATTATGCATACGTCAGTGTGATGATCACAATCATGGGATTAAATCTGAATTTATGTAATTAGCTATTATATGCATATAAAGTAAGAAATATTAATAAAGCTTTATCATATATTGGATTAGGTTCCTTGATCGTAAATTAGCTCGGACGTGGGAGATCCAATGAGGTCAAGTGTAGCTGAGATGAGTGGATTTCACGATCTTATATATAACCACACCACAAGTGGTTCAGTTAAGTCATTTCTTTACCTCATGTGATTAATTATATTAACTAATGATTTGATTGTCTTTTGAGCTATTTTTATGAATGTGGGATTCGATCTTTCGATATTTTCATGAGTTTTCGTGATGAGATTTTCATGGATTCAAAATGTTGTGATAGTATTATCTTACCTCAGATTTTATTTCTGGATGTACGATTGCATGTTGATTATGAATCCTGTGTGGAAATTTATTTTGTTAAATATGAAATAACATCATAAATGATATTATGACATCATCATGCATTTGCATTCGAGCATGATGGCGGCTCACGTAGGAGCGAGGGATAGACTTGTGTGAGAGTAAGATGATTTACTTATGTTGGATCATGGTGATGAGAGAGTCATTTGCGGGCACGAGCTATGGCTGTGCAGGCTGTTTGACCTTTTAGGAGGATGTATGATGTGTATGTTGGATTATAGTGACGAGAGAGTCATTTGCGGGCACGAGTTATGGCTGTGCAGGCTGTTTGACCTCTCGGGAGGATGTGTGATGTGTATGTTGGATTATGGTGACGAGAGAATCATTTGCGGACATAAGCGACGGTTATGCGAGTTGTTTGACCTCTCGTGAAGGACGAGATGGAGTCATTTGAGGGCGCAAGTGGTGCAGGTTGTTTGACCCACTTGTGACAGATATGATGGATGATGGTGGTAGCTCTCCCTCATGTGGTCGAGCAATGGCTTGTGTGGTTGAGGTGATCTACATATGGAGGATATGATGCGATAGCTCTCCCTCATATGATCGAGCTACGGCACGTGTAGTCGAGGTGATCTATAGGTGGTAGATGATGTTGTGCTCATAGTTAGCGAGTGGTGTCATGACACTTAGACATTTGGATCATGCATGACATATTTTAATCTTGCATATTGCTTTGCAAGTATTTTTCCTTATAAATAAGTTATGTATGATATGATTATATGTTTGGCACTTGATGATACATTTGCGGATTGGATTTTTGTTCGGATTTGTTTTCTGATTTTCATAGTTTGTGGAATTTCGATCACACTAGCTCTTTATACCCACCCCTATATTTGTATTATTTTTGTAGGTGACGAGGAGGATGTACTCCTCAGAGATTGTTGATTGCTTGCATGCTTACAGGGCAAAAAAGGAAAAATAATTAGGATTATATGTGTGATGGAGTAGAGAGGATGAGTGTTATTATTCCTTCATAATCTTGCACAACAGAGATCTTGTCTATTCTTTTGTGAAACCTCGTGTTCATTTCTCTCGTTATTTCTTTGTTGGGGCATCTGGCCTCTTATATTTACCTTTTTATATATATCATTTCGTTTATATGATTCGGGCTTGGCCCATTATACTTGATGTACATGTCGCAAGGACCAATTTTAGTAAAGGTCATGCCAAAATTTTTGACATATCCTAGAGTTAGAATTACTTCTAATTGTTGTATGTTGTATGTTGAATTTGATTTAGTAGAATGACAACAACATCCTTGTCACGCTCCGGATGACCGGTTCGGGGCGTGACAAGTTATGGTATCAGAGTCCAAGCTTTAGGTCCAATGCAAGGACGTGGGTAGAGTCAAGGTAAAATGAGAAAAAAACTACTATCATTTCAATAGTAATACTACATATTTTTCCAATAATTATTAAAATATATTTTCTTTAAATTCTTTATGAGTTTTTCATTTAATTGTTATGATACTATAGAAATCATATATAATTAAACATTTAATTACATAACATTTTTTGTTAATATATAGTTATGTTGTTAAATTATTATCTATTTATAATTATATTTTTTTAATTGTCATGGCCCCTGCATGTATGCATTTTTAATCACTTCCATTTGGTTTCTTTTTTATTACTATTACATAATAATATTCATCTCACATAAAAAATGAACAAAGAAATAAGAGTTTATTTCATTGCAATAGGTTTTATCTTAATTATTACTTTAAAAATATAATTCTTAAGCACGCATATGTTATAAGGCATACTATTCTGATTTCAATAGTAATGCTACATATTTTCCAATACCTTTTAAAGTAATTTTGTTTAAATTCTTTATGAGTTTGTTACTTTAACTGTAATGTTATTAAATGATTATATACTTATAATTATCATTTTTCTAATTATTGTGGCCCCTACATGTATGCATCTTAATCGTTTCCATGTGGTTTCTTTTTTTTATTACTATCACAGAATAATAATCATCTCACATAAAAAGTTTCAACAACGAAATCAGAGTATATTTAATTGCAATAGATTTTATCTTAATTATTATTTTAAAAATATAATTCTTAAAAATAAATGTATCATTTTGTATTCTATGAGTACATATGTTCATCAGCATAAATGTGACTGTAATTAGCGGCGGAGCCAAAAAAAATTTTTAATGGGTTCACATTTTTTAATCATAGTTCAATACATTATATATATATATATATTAATTTTTCTAATTATTGTGGCCCCTACATGTATGCATCTTAATCGTTTCCATGTGGTTTCTTTTTTTATTACTATCACAGAATAATAATCATCTCACACAAAATGTTTCAACAACGAAATAAGAGTATATTTAATTGCAATAGATTTTATCTTAATTATTACTTTAAAAATATAATTCTTAAGAATAAATGTTTCATTTTGTATTCTATGAGTATATATGTTCATAAAAATAAATGTGACTGTAATTAGTGGCGGAGCAAAAAAAAATTAATGGGTTAACATTTTAATTATAGTTCAATAAAATAAATATATATATATATATATTAAAAAAATGATATCATGATTTTTCCCACTAAAATATGTGATTCATAACAATATTAGTGATTATACACAATGTTAAAATACAATCTATTATTAAAAGAAAATATGATTGACTCTAGTTGATCAAATAAAAATAATTAGAAAATACTTAAAAAATTGAAAAAAATACTAAAAATAAAAGACAAAATATTGTTTTAGAAAAGAAAAGAGCATAATAGTAAATATTAATGTTTAATCATACAAAAAATAATGTCTAAAACATAATCACCATATTATATATTATTAAAGTTGAAGTTAATATTATAAATATTATTATGAAGTTAAAGTTTAACAAATATTTATTTATAGTACTACCATATCATGTATAAGTAAATTGTGTTAGATTAATTAATAAAATATCAACAAAAAAATAAATTTTAACCTTATTATATAATACTAAGATTAGAAAAAACTTACATGATCATCTAAAAAATATTTTATCATATAAAAGCAAATTTAATATGATTTGAAGAGATCCTATTAAATTTTAATTACTGTATTAAATTTCAAATATAAATAAAAAGTGTGCTTTAGTTTGAGTTCAAATATATTAAAACTAATTATGATTTGATACAATATAATTAATTAATGTCATTCAACTAAAATTATTTTATTAATGAAAGAACGACAGAAAATAGGTTAATGGAGGAAAACATTAAAATAAAATATTGTCTTGGACTGAAGGAAATAAATTTTGCAAAGGTAGGATTCAAACACCGATACATATTAATGTTTAGAAGTGCACCTCCAACAACTATGCCAGTACTATTTGTTTCCATGTACATACTTCATATTATTATTAGTGTCTGCCAAATGCCTGCACATACCATAATAGATGATATAATAAGATAACGACAACAATACCATTTACGTAAAGCCTCAAAGTTCAACAATTTATAAATAGATTAGTCCATTTATTTAAAAAAAAAAATCATGCATGCACACACATTACCACGCTATTTATGTGTGTCTAATTGCAATTATTGTTTTTTTGGCATTCAATGGATGAAACAATTATGAAATGAGAGTTGATCAAGAATGAATAGATGCAAGCAAGACCTTATCGCATCAAAAGAGCATTATAAATATTTTAAATATATATCACTATTATTATATCAAAGAAAAGAAATTAAAAATACACATTACAAATATTTATGCTTTCGCATGAATAAATTACTCATATCTATATTTTTTTTTAAAAAACTTCTATGTATACAGACACATTGTGACTTTCATATATGTTTTTTCAGTTATTTTTTAACCTCCGACATGTGAAACAACTATAAAATCATAACTAAGCAAGGACCATGTGCATTTAAGCAAGAACTTGCCACCAAACTAACATTTTTTTCCTTACAAAAAAATTATCTTATAATTCGATGCTTAAAAGTAGAACTTGTTAATTATCATTATTCCATCTTGTATTTTATGAGTATATTTTTCATAAATAAAATATGTGATCATAATAGATGGTAATAATTATATGTAACTAAAATATTATTAACATAAAATGCTTATATTAATAAATAAAATAGTCTAGTTTTGTAAAAGAAAAAAAATAATGCATACACATTGTGAAATCATTCCTATAATGTTTTAGTGCAATTATTTATTGGGAGTTGAGCAAAGGCCATATGCATGCAAGAAAGATATTGACATGTCAAATAGAGCGTTATAAATATTCTAAATGTATAACATTATTATTATATTAATTGTAAAGTGATAATATATATATATATATATATATATATATATATATATATATATATGCTTTTGCATGAATAATATNTATATATATGCTTTTGCATGAATAATAATTTAGGAAGAAAAACTTATTATTAAATGATTGTACACAGATATGCCAATGCACATAGAAAATTTGTAGAATATAAATTGATGCCTTAGAGTTTTACAAAAATCCAACATTTTATAAATTTAACTCGAAATAAACTATATTTTTTTGAAATAATAATAAGATTTTATTATTAACGAATATAAAAAAATTAAATGTAATGAAATAAAAGAGAGATAATTATATCTTCTTATTCAAAAAGAAAAATAAAGAAGTAAATCAATAATAAATTGTCATTTAAATTATGATGCATAATTTTACAATAATAATTAAACTAATTAAATAATGAATAAAAGATCTAATGAAATATATTTTGTAAATGATACGTATAGAAGATGAACATGTGGAAACTCACCCATCTTTTTTTCTACAATTAATAATAAATTAATTAAGTAAAGATAAAATATTAATTTACAAAAAAATTGTAGAATTCAAAAGAAAAATCTCAAAAAGAAAAAATGAAAAAGAAAAGAGAATTCAAAGAGATATACATTCAAGTTTCGCATATTGTTGTCTTTTTATAGTAAAATCATGTAGATATGTTACTTAATAATTGTCGTTTATAATTTTGAAATAGTTTTGTTCAGTTAAGTTCTTCATATATTGCCAATTGCCAACATGGAATGGCGGCCGCCTACCTCCCTAGTTGACTGAGGCTCATGGAAAGGGTGAAGAACAACTAAAAAAGCACGATGACGAGAAGTGCAAGTGAGATTCAACTAGGCTGAGTGAAAATGCGAAAAGATCTACGAACCTGTGGCTTAGTCGGAGGATCGACAATTGGAGATGAGAATCATTTGTAACTGAATTCTAACTTTTCATAGATTATGTTCGGTCGTAGTCGTGACACTTTTGTCATAGCCCTTGACCAACAAGGCATGTGACAATCACGTTCGGCCATGATCGTGACGGCCAAGTCATGACCCATGACACGTATTCATAGGATAATAACATTCGGCCACGATAGTGACACTCTAGTCCCGGCCCCTGATGGACCATCTGGAAGTGACCATGTCCGATCACGATCATGACACACAAGTAACGACCTATGTCGAACACCCGTGAATTGTTAGCTTTCGGCCATGATCGTGAGTGGCATGGTTGTGATAGTGGCATGTGCGGCAACGAAGTGCTCGTGATGATGTTGATGTAGTGCACAGTTCTGAGTGTTAGTGTCATTTTATTTGACTTTAGAAGAGTTGTAATAATCTCTAAACTATGTAATATCCATCTAATGCTAGATTTATTACACTTGCTACATTTGTTGAGTCTTCTGCTTTTACCTAGTTGGATAATTTCCTTTCATTGAAAAAAGATATTTCGCTTTCAAATTTATTTCATTGATTAATCAATAAAGTAATGCTATTGGTTAACATATTGTATTGTCTTAGTATCTCCAAATCTGGATTCTACTATGTAATAATGTATGGATCTAGGAGTGTTATATTAAAGGATTTGAGAAAAAGTTAATTTTTATTTCTTGTAATAGACGAATGACTAAAAAAAATAAAATATACTTTATATGATTAATATAACATCTTGGTCCGGAACATGCGGGCGCACACACACCACAGACACATGATTGCTTTGTCATTTTCTTAATTTTCATTAATATTATATAATATATTACTATATAACAATATGAGACAAAAAAAATAAATTTATCATGAATCCAAATAATTCGAAATTGCTAAATTAATAACATTTGTCAAATTAAAAGTTTTGAAGGTTACAAAAAATATAATATTACTTGTATTAATAAAAGAAAATTAATCAGAATAGTAAGCAAATGGGTAAAAAATTTAATGGGATTCTAGCCTCTTGTCATTTCATAATAGAATAACAGATTATATATGAAAAAAAAATCAAATGCCTATATGTGGTTGAAATAGATGATCCAGATGTATGACTTGAAAAACATATCAACAAGTAGGATTCGATTTAATAATTGGTAGATCCAATTGCGTGGATGCGACCAGGAAAAAAATTGACGATCCATATAGTTCATAATAGATTAATGGACCAGATGCAATCACGAAATAATGTGGAAGGCTAATATCAAATGCAACATTAGGTATCATTCATCTTATCCTATTAAATTGAGGGATAAACTTCAATTTTGATCCTTAAAATCATTAATTTAATTAAAAAATATTATTATATTCTTTTTTTATTCACTCAGAATCTTCGATGTTTAAAATTATTAATATCTCTAGTTCAGAATCGAGATAAAAAATATAAATGATATTCATATGATTAAATTGGTGAAGTTCAAATTTGAACCGGATATTATTAGTTTTCAATTTTTCAATCTTGAAATATAAATTTATTAATTATTTATGTTAATCAAATTTAATTAAATGTTATTTTGTTTTTTTTATTTTGATTTCGAATTGGTGATGCGCTCATGGAAGTGACGTTAGGGTGTGAGTGAATATAAACGTGCACTATTCTTCTTCTTTGTTGCCTACCCGCTCGCACGAACAGAAGGGAAAAAGAACCATGATCGAGTGAAGAAAAATCAGATGCTCGGGACGCTGAAGAGCTCCCGAACGATCGGAACACGAACGTGGTCGTCGTAGAACGGTACTCCGATCGTCGGAAGAATGGTGCTTGGAGATCGATTCGTCTGCGCCAAAACCTTCGCTCAATCATTGCTATTCGACAAACACCCACGGATCACTTCTGCAAGTTCGTTTTCACAACTATCCGCTATGTTGGTGTCGCATCACTCCGCTTGCCTTCCCGACAGATCGCTGCGGTCTCCGTCTGTCAGCTTTTGGACCTCACAACGAGCAAGTTGGCATTTAGATTATGACAACAGCCATCTTCATTAATAATATCAACAAATTATCTTAAAATTTTCTTTTTACCTAGATCTATTGATTATGACATATCAATAAATAATTTTTAGTTAAAAAGTTTAATCCAATGTAATTAAAAATTATAATAATAGTTTATCATGATCTATTTAACATATTGTAATAAAAATTTTTAACATCATAATATATAATATAAATTTAGTTTTATGTAAATATAATAGAATGTTTTGTAAACTATAAATAATTTAAGAAGAAAAGATAGTAAGGCAATAATAGTTTCATGATTATATTATTGAGTGGATGTAAAATTAAGATTTCTCGTAGTCAAAACTAAATGTTAATAACTAAAACTAGAAGTTACATAAAAAAATATAAATTAAAGGGTAAAGAAATGAAGGTAAAAGAGAAGAGGTAGGAGAGAGAAAAGAGAGGAGAAAATGTTAGCCGACGAGTCCAAAAAAAGATGAAAAAGAATGCACACACTTCCACTTGCCAAACAAGAAAAAAAAAAGTTCTCATTAAGATAGCGATGACTACATGTACGTCGGTAGGTGAGTGGGTCATCTATATGAATTTCACCTTTCACTCATATCTGATTATGCAAGGACGAACTCTACTTCATCTTGTTTGATTAAAAACATGGTTAAAAAATATTATGAAGATAAAATAAATACAAAGGATATAATGACAATAATGATAGTATAATAATTAATGTTATTGTCGTTCATGTCGGCGACCGTAATTTCCAGGCTGGATCTGTTCCTCGCTCGAGAGATTTGTTTCCACAGAGAGACTACTGAAATAATAGGACATGGATATATTATATATATATTAAAAAACATATATATATATATATATATATGTTATAATATGCTCTCTCTATATATAGACCAAGAACTTTAGCAAGACAAACAAGGTCTTAATGGATTCCTTCCTTGCATGGCTCCTATGGCTTTCACTCTCCATTTGTTTCCTTCTTCTCCAGGCAGAAGTGGGGAGAAGGTTATCTGGTATGCCGCCAGGTCCATGGCCACTTCCTATCATTGGCAATTTGCTCCACCTCCGGCACAACCCTCACCATTCCCTCGCACGTCTCGCCAAGACCCATGGCCCCGTCATGACCCTGCGCCTCGGTCTGGAGACGACGGTCGTCGTCTCCTCCGCAGAAGTCGCTAGAGAAGCTCTCCAGAAGAAGGACGCGGTGCTCTGCCACCGCGCCGTTCCGGACGTAATCCACGCCTTGGGCCATAACAAGAGGTCCATCGTGTTCCAGCAGCCGACGCAGCAATGGCGCAACCTCCGCAAGATATCCAACACTCAGTTGTTCACGCCTCAGCGTCTGGACGCGCAGGAGCCTTTCCACCGTCAGAAGCTACAGGAGCTCGTGCGCTACGTGGCCGACCTCTCCTCGAAGGGCCTGCCCGTGGAGATCGGACGAGCGTCGTTCGCGACGACCTTGAACTTGCTTTCTAGCGTCATCTTTTCTGTGGACTTCGTGGACCTCAGCCTCGAATCGTCGCAGGAATTCAGGGACGTGGTGATGCAAATCATGATCGACAGCGGAACGCCGAACGTCTCCGACTTCGTCCCGTTTCTCGCGAGATTTGATCCCCAAGGGCTACGCCGTCGTGTGGCGGACCTCTTCATGAAGATGCACGCCTTCTTCGACGAACAAATCGATCGGAGGCTGCGCAGCTTGAAAGACGAGGCCTCGCCAGCGCGTAATGACTTCCTGCACATACTCCTCCAGCTCCAGGCTCTAGAAGAAGGCTCAACTTATCTGGATAGAGACGTAATAAAATCCGTGTTCGTGGTAATTCCATCTATATATATAGTGGTGTGTGATAATTTTGATCAAAATTTCTCGGATATTAATTTACTCTAAAGCGTCGTCGACGCCCGTTTGTTAGGACTTGTTTGCAGCGGGGAGCGACACGAGCTCTAACACAGTCGAATGGGCGATGGCGGAGATGCTTCGGAACCCCAGTGTCATGGCGAAGGCCCGGGAAGAGGTCACTAAAGTGATCGGCGCAACAAAAGAAATCGATTGGTCGCATATTAGCGACCTCCCTTATCTCCAAGCTGTAGTAAAGGAGACGCTGCGACTCCACACGCCGGTGCCGTTCCTGGTGCCGCGTAAAGCCGGCGCCATGGCTGAGCTGCAGGGCTACAAGGTCCCAGAGGGCACCCGCCTGCTTATCAACGTCTGGGCCATCGGACGAGACGGAGAACTGTGGAGCGACCCCGACGAGTTCCTGCCGGAGAGGTTCCTGGAGAAGGACGTGGACTTCCGGGGCCAAAATTTCGAGTTCATCCCGTTCGGCGCAGGGCGTCGGATTTGCCCCGGTCTGCCGTTGGCGGTGCGCATGGTGCACATGACGCTCGCAACCCTGCTCCATTGGTTTGAGTGGAAGCTGCCCGAGGGAATGAAGCCGACGGACATGGACATGAGTGAAAATTTTGGGTTCACTCTGACCATGGCGTCTCCTTTGAGTGCCTACGCCGTTCCCGCCAAGTTGCTGTTATAATGAGACTGGTCGTGATCACTTGTTACGACCGTAAAGTGAATGATTGTTACAGAGTAAGAGATCATTATGTTTATGATGATCATGTGTAACAGTCGGAATCGATTATTTATAAAAGACGTGGAGAGGAACGGTAACTGTCGAAATATTATTTTATTGTCATAAATATCGTTTATGGTTGATTTCTGATATATGCGTTTCTATTCATTTATTTTGGCAATAAGTAGTATCATATTTATGTCATTTAAAATTTAATTGCACCTTTATAGGTTACTAGTGCTTATTATTTCATAAATGTCCTTCGATCAATTATGAAACAAAATAATTATTGACCAGACAGTTAGGTTTTTTTTGACATAGCATATTATCCCAAATAAAAAAATAGAAAATTAAGGAATCATTAGTCACCAAACTAAAACAGATTTGTTTTCTCGGAACAAGGCCATATTAGGAAGATTGTTTTTAAATTCTATCCATTTTCAAGTTAACAATATTTTAGTATGCATTATTTCAATAGTATTAATTCTTATTCCATCATATTTCAATTAAAGCCGTGACATAATACTTTATATTCTGAACAGATTCATTTTAAGCTATATTTCTTAAGGAAATATTTTTTGGTATAAAAAAAAATAGCATTATCTATCAGTAATTAATATTATTTTTAGATAATATTATTTATTGTCTGCGATAATATTTTCGGACATTATTTGTTTTCGGACAAAATTTTAAATTAAACTACTTTTGGACAACATTAATTTTTAAAAATAATTTTAGCACATTATTTCTGTTAAATTCCTTTTGGATAAAATTATTTTTGGGAAAATAATTTTAGCAAGTAATTTCTATTAAATTATATTTGGATAATTTTTTTTAAATAATTTTAGTAATTTTTAGTATACTATTCTATTAAGATATTTTTGGACAAAATAATTTTTCATATATTATTATGTTAAATTATTTTGGACGAAATATTATATTATTATGTTAAAATTATTTTGGACAAAATTAATTAATAAAATCACTTTCAGTAGCTGAAAATATATTTGGATATTGAAAATATATTTTTTATTATCTTCGCACACATTTTTAAATTAAATATTTTCTTTGAAAACTATATTAGATATTGGTGTACTTAGAATAAGTCTAAGTATTTATTCCTGATAAAGAATTAAAACTTATCATCCTTTAATTATTTTTTAGAAAATTCAGATAAAGTGTTATCTGAATAAGGAGCTTTTGAGCTCAGTGATATGTTGAAACACCTAAATTAGGTGTATAAGCTTTGGAAAGCTCTAAAAAAGGTATGTGTCTAAAAGGGACACAGATGTACAATTACTATTGTACAAGTACACCACATGTAAATGGAGTCAGACAAATGTGTCTGATCATGTGAAAAAAGATCATTGTAATGACAAAGAACTTATAAGTCGGACAAAAGTGTGTCCGATCACCTTGGTGTTATGCAGTCTCTCGCCTGCTTTTGACATGATGATTGTTCGGGTGAACGAGTTGATCAAAAGAGTTGTTGAACTGTCCTCCATATTGGCCATTGAGCAGGATATGGCCAAGAGGAAAAGGAAGATAGATGATATCTTCGATGTGGAGGAAGTTGCTGAAGGGCAGGAGGAAGAGGCTCATGCTGTGCACGATTGCAAGCAAGTCAGGTCAATCTTCAGCCCTACAAAGAAGCAGTTCAAAACTCAGG
>LTAE01006755.1:29867-43179 GCA_001647135.1 Pontederia paniculata
TTTGAAATCTTATGTCAAACTATATTATAATTTTATGTTTTATTTTTTTTCAGATTTGATTCGAAGGTCCAAGTTTAAATTAACAGAGTCTGATACTAATTATTATAATGATAAAAATAATAACTGTTTAGAATCAATATGTTATTAATTGTTATTATGCAAAAAATAAGATGTCAAATATTCAACGACATAAATATGAAAGAACACAAAACAAAGACACATTATCTAGCATGAGCGGACCAACGGGAGTGGAGGTGGAGTGGTAAGCGGCTCCTCCTCACTTAAGCAGGTCTCGAGTTCGAAATCTGTGGATGCAGAAAATCTCCGCTGGGAGCCTCATCTGTCATAGCCTGGCACGCGACCCGGGGTGGCATCAGATTAGTCGGGACTATAGTATCCTTGACTTGACCTATAGACAGTGCACTCTTTAGTTCCACGCGGGTTGGATGATGGCACCGCTTCCCGAAAATTGAGGTGGCAACCAAAAAAAAATATCTACGTGAGGGGAGTAATCACAGACAAGAGTATTAAAGAATTCCAATACTCAGTGAGTAAAGAAGAGTTACAAAGTATATATGGTACTTGTAATGCCCTAATTCTAATTGGACTAGAATTTGAATTGAATTAAAATAATTAGGGGTAATTAGATAATTATCCAACCTTTATCCCCCTATAAATAAGACCAAACCTCAAAATTTATCTTCCCTCTCCCTTTTTGCCCTAGCCGCCGCTTCTTCTTCCTCCCCTTGTATTATCTCTCTTCTAATTGCGCAACCAAGGTAAGGCATGATCTTCTCTGTGGATTATTATTGTTCTTCATCACCTTATTGCTTGGGGGATTTTGTCAGAGGAAAGAGGATGTACGGGGAGCACGGGGTAGTAGGAAGAGAGGACGAACAACAAGGTTTAGACGACGGATCGCACGGGAGACGAGGTATGTTGGGGGGTCCATAGGAATTCGCCATGAAACTCAAATTTATGATTGAGAAATATGGTTTTTAATGTCATGATGATGTTTGAATGATCTCTACATATTTTTTGGATGTTTTTATTGATGTTTTTGTCGAGATTTAAATCTCAGATTGTTGTTTTGGCGTGCGGCCAAAGGGAAGTGTTATGCGCAGGAAAACACAAACCGTGTTTCATGAAAAATGGGTCGTGCTTGCCGACGCATGCTGTGTTTGCCGGTGCAGACCATGCCTTGGCAGCCACTCTTCTTTGTACGTGACAACGAACCTAATTGTTCCGCCGCCGCACTGGAGAACAACATGGACCGTGCTACACATAATGGATCGTGTCAAGCCTCCTACCTGGATCTGATTCCCTTATCGAATTCGGGTTAGATGCTATCGAAACACCACATCCACGGACTGAATGCTGGCTGTGTAAATTTGGGACACGGTCTATGCTGGAAATGGTGTGGTGCGTATGAATCCTACGGAGAACCCGGATCATGTTCCTCTGAACATGGACCATGTTCGCGTAACCACACCCGGACCGTGTTTGCCGATGTGGTCCGTGCGGGCGAGATCATCCTACAGAGTCCTTTGTATGTGATTTTGTATGATGTAAATCATGATGATGATGCATACACTATAAGGTAATTATAGTAACTAAAGATAAAAGATGTAACTAACGGGACTCCATGTACTGATTGCAAATCGAGAGAAACATGTGGATGTTGATGAGGGGGACATGGGGTGTAGCCACAGGCAAAGCGATGTAGCCCTGGGCCGCGTGACTCCAAATCACTACGCGATCACTATTCCAATTGTAGAGTCCTCTCTCATGCATGTGCAACGAATATTCTTGTGGTCCTGTACCACTGATGCCATGCAACATGAAAGTACCATGGCGCTCCCTTAACTCAAAAAGGGCTCTTCACCTTATGATGACGACGACGATGATGATGATGATGATGTTAATATTAAAGAAAGATAATGATGATGCTTAAAAATAATGTCTTCATGTCTTTTATGTTATTTCTTTCAGGCATGATTTATTATTTTATTTTTATTTCTATTGAGTCTTACATATTTAGGCAAAAGCTCACGAAATGTTCATCTCTCCTGCAACTGTATCCTGCAAGGAATTATGTACTCATGATTATGATGATGGTGGCGTGCACATATGGTGTCTCAAGACAGTCTATAGTTGCACATGTTCGTTTTAGTCTTAGGTTGACTATGTAGTTGGATATTATCGAGTTGTACCTTCAAACTCATTTGCTTATGTTGAGTCTTTAGTACTGCTATGACGTTATGTCAAGTTGCTTAGACCTTTATGTTGGATCATTTCAGAAATTTAGTTTTAATTTAAAAGTCTTTTAGTAATTTTATAGCCTTCCTACTGATGTGCCTTAGCTTTTGACTGAAAAGTCAATAGTCAAGTAAAAAAAGTTATAATGAGTAGCGTCGTCCAGAAGTCTCTTGGACATATGTTCAAGTTGAACTTTTGGGGGTGTAGACACTCTCCGAAGTTAGACTCTCACCTAACTTTATTTTTTTTCTACAGCAACATCACCGTGATCCTATGTTCTTTTTTACAGTGTTTGGTTCAAATATTACTATACATGATATAAATATAATTATACTCGTGGTATAATTATATTTTATTTTATTCCTATTTATGTTTGGTTGAATTTTTTCCCTTATTCCAATCTTTGTATGATTGGATACAAAAATAAGAGAGCAAAAAATGATGGTATAAATTAAAACCTGATGAATAACAGAAATTGTTTTTGGCCATTTTATACCCAAGTTGAGTATTTTTTTAATGACAAGAGTGCAAGTATAACTTGAGTGTTTGAGTATAATTTAAAAGATAAACTCTTATTCCCTATATTATACCCCAACCAAACACAACCTTTAAAGTTAATTCTCAATAAATTATTACACAAACTCTAAACAACTCTCTATTTTAAAACCATCACAATTCATATCCCACGAGTATCTCCTCCTATCAAGTTCGCCTCTAATAATAAAGATTAAATTTGTGGCAAGAAAATAAAAACATTATTAGCATATAGCATTGGTTCATTTTTTGTTCAGATTTGTGACAATTATCACATTCAACATTATAATCATGTTTAGACTTTGGATTCTTCGTATCACTTCTAAGAAAAGTTGGTCGTTGTGATTGTATTGATCCAGAATCATTTTATCAACTTTTTGGAACACTTTAAATATGTAAATATGTGAGTATTAGGGAGATTATGTTAGGAGGATGAATCATTTTTATTTGCTTGAATCCATAGGTGATGCCAGATAAGAATTAACCCAAACGAATTCGATGCATTTAGAAACAAAGGCCCTGTTTGATATTAGAATAATAGGAGAATAATATTTTTTTATTCTAGATTTTACATCCAAACATCTAAAGAATAATTTAATTCAATCAAATTATAAAATCACCTTGAAGTAAATGAAATCACTTATTTTAATTCCTTACACAAGAACAAAATGTTCTTGCTAATGGCAAAACCATTTTTTGTGCCACCGATTTTGTACAAAACTTGCTTTCTTAAATTATTTTACATTCCTAATTATATTATTAATTATAACTAATTAAGTTTATAGCACTTTATAAATTTTGCACAAAAGTGAGACATTATAGATGACTAATCAATAAATATAATTTAATAAATATTAATGATTAATATTTAATTAATTATCAGGTAATAAATATTATTAAAAATAGAATAATGATAAATATCAATTAGTCTTTGCAAGCATTAGGTAATTACTATAATATCATAATTATTTAGTAGTTAATATTATAAATAAAACAAAGACTAATTATATGTTAATTTGTATAATTAATAGTTTTTAGCATTATTTAATTAAATAATAAAAATTATATTAATGAATTATAATTAATACTTTCTATAACTCCTAACTAAATTTAATAAAGATATATAATAAAATATTATTTTTTCTCATTTTAATCAAACACAATCTAGTTTTTTAACTTGCTTTATTGAATTATTTTATATTCATAATCATAATATTAATTATAATTAGTTGTGTTTTTAACATCGCACAGAAGTGTGACATATAGATGAATAATATATAAATATAATTTCATAAATATGAATAATTAAGTATTTAATTAATTATTAGGTAATAATATATTATTAAAAGTAGAATGTCGACAAATATTAACTAGCCTTTGCAAGTATTAGTTAATTGCTATAACAATATAATTATTTAGTAGTTAATATTTTATTATAGAAAATTAACAAAAACTAATTATATGTTAATTTATATAATTAAAATTAGTGTTAATAGTTTTTATTGTTATTTAATTCAATAATTAGAATTATAATAACTAATTATAAATAATACTTTTTTATAAATTCCCTAATTATATTTAATAAAATATTAATTTTATTTATTTTCCCCATTTTAATCGAACACTATCTAATTTAATTATTATAATATTAATTAATTTATTTAAATACATCTCTAAAACATCACCACAAAAATATCTCACTCTTATTTCTTCTTTTGTTATTTCTCATTTTTTTATTCTTGTCTCAAATATGGCCAAAAGGACTCAATGCATCAATAACAGTTGACAATGAAATAAAAGCATAATTGGATTTTACAAATATGTTTGCAGATAAAGAGAATATTTATGAGTGCTCGAAACCAAGAAATCCTTTAAAATCAAATGAAATATAAAAGGATGATTTTGATATATAAAATATATATATACGTATATATTAATAATTATAATTAATAAATAGAATAAATATTTATAAAATAATATAATTATTTAGTTGGTTTAGTAGTTAGGTAATTTTGATTAACTTCAAATTTTGAATCTTTTTAATTTTTTTATTTTATTTCTATAAATTTTGTCCTCCCTAATTATTTGTTTCTGGATCCGTCGATGAATCTAAAGAATCCACGATTAAAAAAAAAATTGATCAATTACTAGAAAGCTATCAGGAACTTGGATCACTTTTGTTTCCACGATTGACTGATCGATGCAAACCTCAAGTTGTAGTTCTCGTACCATGTCAATTGACGAGGAATTCTTCATATCTTGATTCCGAGTTAAGAAAAAAGAGAAGTGATAATTATCACATGGCAATCTATCAAAATTTTAAAATAAGCATATTTATTATCTATAACTTTTCATGAAAATAGAAAAATATCTTATAATAAAGAGTTTGTTATATAATAGCAATATTTGCATACTACACAATAATTTTACAATAAAACGTTTATTATTTAAGATAATAAATATTTTTATAGCAGGAAAGTATCTTATAAAAAAATATTGTTGTATAAGATAATAAAAATTGTGTTATATAACACAATATTTTTATAACAAAATAGAAATTATAATATCTTTCCCACATTTGAAACTTAGCACTGGAAAGAAGTTTTAAAAGCAAGTGTGCAATATGCTTATCTGCACTGGTTGTCCCATGAAAAAAAAGGTGTATGACCCGGGTTAGAGACTCGTGACTCATATACTCCTAACAATATTTAAATATATTTTAATGCCATCATTTTTTTTCCAAAATTTCTTTTATGAAAACAGCATAATGCCACAAGCCGTTTCTTCAATTTATTAAACACAAAAAATTTAAAAAATATTTTTAAAGAGTAAATAAATATTAATTATATTAAAATAAACCCAGGTCAAGTAAACTAATAAAATTTGACACATAAAATTAATTAAAGAATAAATTGAATATATATATATATAAAGGTCAAAGATGTCATATGGCGTGCTCTTATTTTTCCAACAAAAAATTAATATTAATAATATTTTAAGTTAATAAAATATTCAACAACTACAGCATATAAATCATGAACCTTACATGTCAATCTGAAAATTAAAGTGTTTCCTTTCGAGGAAGATTAAGATAATAAAATGAATATTGTGTATGTTAAATAATATGTTTACAACCGATATGATATAGTTCCTATAACTAAAAAAAGGTTTATATTGTAACCTCTATTATATAACTAACTCATATAAAATAACAAAATATCTTTAATATAGATATTTTAAGAACAATAATGTTATAATATGGTTTAAAACTTTGAGCAGCACTATAAGAAGACGAAAGGCAAGATCCCGGTCGGGAGACTAATCACCCTAATTCCTGAATGCTTCAAGATGGAGTTGGTGGATTCCAAGATGGTCAAAGGAAGTTTTTATTTGGATCAGACCACAATATTGAATATGAAGTTCGCATGTATCGAGAAGGGAGCTCCCATGATCATATTTAGGAATAGGTAGGAGAGGATTTCGTGCGATGAGCTACCTAGATTTACGATATTCGATAGGGCCAACTAGCTTTTCTTTTCACCACTCTTTAGGCGCCTTGTGTAACTAATTGAGCCACCACCATTATCGACACCTTGACGCCTTGCCTAACCTTCTAATGCAGGCCTCTACCGAACAACCCGACAAGCCTACTAATGACACTCCCTCCTATGCACTGTGTGATTCTTCAAGCATTCAGGCGACCTTGGAGGCGATCAGAGTAGAGCAATTGCGCCAGTAAGAGATGATGCAAAAGATACATGCACACTAGGACAACATCGACGAGATGATTTGTTGCATGCACGAGTATCACACTAGCTAGGGACACTATGGATCGCTATTCACTCTGTCGCCTCCACCACCACCTATGGATTAGTCTAGTTGTATTTTTTTTTCTTTCATACTTTTATTTTTCTTTAGTTGTCATTGTATCACCTCCTTCAGGTAGGGCTTGAACATTGAGGATAGTGTTCGGTCTAAGCTCGGGGAGTTTGCATTTCATGCATCTTTTTATTTGGAGTTTGTATTTCATTTATTTTGTTTAGTTATGTTGCATATCATGTTTGTGTCTCATTGTATACATTCATGCTTATTTTTAAAGAAAAAATAAAAAATATCATCACTATTTTACTAATCATTGGTTAACGTCTAACTTAAGTATATATTCTAGGTTGTCTTGTATGATCTATGAAATTTGAGTGATATTCATTCAAATGTGAATCACCAAATATATGTGTTGGATTCTTAAATTTTGTGGAATAGGGCTACGAATTTTAGACCATAATTATTTTTCAACTTTATTTTATTTGATCTTAGATTATTGCAACCTTTTTATTGAATGTTTAAGTCTATTGAGCTTGTAGAAAAATTGTAAAAAAAATGCTCAGTAAAAAATGTAAAAAGTGCAAATTTTGAAATATAAATTGTGAAAAAATAATGGAGTTGAAGTAGTATCTAAGTGTTATCTAGAACCTGGGTGACTTATGGCAAGTAATCTCGATTGGTGTCTCAGCTGTTGTCTTAAGGTCATCTGGTTCGAGAGTCATTAATTGAAAACCCATTAAATGAACCACCTTATGCAAATTGGAGAATCGTCTAAGGACTAACTCAACTACATAGTTTGAAACTTTCATTCAGAATTGGGAATGTTCGAGCAAATAAAACATAAGGAATTCTTAAATTTTGATGACCTATGACCATCTGGTTTGGGATCCATCGGCCTAAAACTCGCTACATGGATTTCTTATGCAATCCTGATTAAAAATTAGAACTCATTGAAAAAATTACATTTATTTTTTACAAGCTTAAGATATATTGTACATTCAACATTAATGTTGTAGTTTGACATATTTTCATCACTATGAGCTGTGACAGACATTCTTTAAATTATTTAGGTTTAGAAATCCTATGAAGCAGGAGGATTGGTTAAAATGCGTTGCTAGTGAGGAGCAGGAGAAAGATGGTGTAAGGAAAATATTGATCTATATAATACATGTTATGACGGAAGAGTCTTGAGCATTGCTCTGAAATTTTGTTTGAGGACAAGTAAGACTTTAAGCTTGGATAGTTTTATGCGTGATAATTTAGTCATGTTTTTCATAGCATACTTAGTCTATTTTTTGTTGATTTCATCATCACATACATCATTTGTCTATTATTTCACCTCATTTTAGTTTTTGAAGTTAGAGTCTACATAATATCTTGTGTGTTCATGTCCAGGGCAAAATGACATCGTGACGGAGGAAGACGACAATAATCTTGAGTGAATTCGGAGGTCAATTGTCTAAAACTTTAAAAGTTACGACCATAATAGAAGAATCATGCTTATGAGCACAAGCAGCAAATTCTTGAGGAATTTCACGGCACGTGAAACCCAATTTCACTATCGTGAAATCAACATGGAGCAATTGTTTGTGACCTACATGAGTCACGATCGTGCTAAATTTCACGATCTGTGAAGTCACTTTCATGTCTTGAGTGCATCCAAGCTGAAGAATAGCAAAAATCATCACAGGTCGTGAAAGCATGATCACGACCGTGAGTGAATCGATGATGAAGATATACAATCATGGTTGTGACATCCTGATGAGAAAGACGCCCATACTCGATCACGATCATAAAACCAATTTCATGGCCGTGAAGATGAGCCGATCATAGTCGTGAGAATCTTGTCATGGGACGTGAAAAATAATTTGGGATTAAATTAACTTTCATTTTTTAACCCGTTAAATCTTATCTTTTGAAGACTTTGACCCATGATTAAGTCAAATTTGACGAAGAACAAAGTTTGAGATGTTAGGATTTTTCACACATATTGAATCTCTATAAATGAACCCTCGAGGCCTCATTTTGAGGTATGCAATAATGGAATTTCATGTTTCAAGCTTGAAAAGAGCCTAACAATAGAGAAGAATAAGAGATTATTGTTGTGCAAATTTCGAAGAAGGCGGTACTCAATGTGTTTAGTTTTAAATTATTTCTCCTTGCAATCTTCTTTCTCTAATTTTGAAGGATGAATTCCTACTAAATTTTTTATTCTATTTTTGTGGAGTGAATTTTATAGTAAGGGGAAACTAATTGAATCCTTAATTAAATTAATCTTAGCTCTTGAATTCCTATCTGCATGAAGGTGGTGTTTAATGTCTTTCATTGATTGTTTGAGATCTTCTATTGAACTAGCATCATAGAAAGGAATAGTTGATTTCTGAATCTCGTTAGTCTTTGGAATTGATCTTGACCTTGAGTTGAAACATTGCATGCGATACCTAAATAGCATCTTGGAGAGGTTGATCTATTAAATTGACATCCTAAAGAGGAATAATCAATATTATAGGAAATACATTTTAACACAACTTAATTCCTATGATATTAAGTTGACATCCTAGAGAGGACCAGTCAAATCTATCTAGAATAAAGATAGTTGATTCATCCTAGAGAGAAAATTATATCTTGGATAAATTTTAATCTACATAAGAATTCTGATATTAAGTTACCATCTCTTGTTGCCCCCACTACTGCTGACAACACTGTCATATTGGTTGCTGCTGCCAGTAACCATTGTCACCGTCATCACTACCTCATTGATGTTATCTCCATTGTTGTTACTACTGCACCTTTATGCCATTGCAATTCACCTACTCTTTGATTTTTAACATTCACTTCCTTCAAACACATAATGTCAGAAATTCATGACCACATGGGAAATGGATGACCCAACCCAAGGATGAAGGATAAGAGCACCTCCCAGCTCCCACTCTCACGCGGGTTCAAGTACCATGGTGTCGCCGTCGATGACCACAACAATGGTGAACCTAAGGCACCCGCGACGAGCCATAAAGAACTAACTTCTGTTTATAAGCATGACGTTGCTCTCCGCGGTGAACCTAGGGCACCCGTGGCAAACTAATCGGGCGCCTTAACATCGCCGGGAGTCCTCTCTTGGCGGCGCCACCACCTCTCCTGCCTCTCTCCCACTCCACCGCTCCTTCCTCCCTCCTCTCTCTCGACATTCCTCGTGTCCTGGAACAGCACTGATCTCAGCGAAGTTCGCTCGACTAAACTAGGGCCACAGTGTCGCCGGCCATTAAGTAGTGTGCCGAGGGAGGTGATGAGGACGCATCTGCTCCCTCTCCCACCCTCGCTCGACGCCAGTCTGCAGCGGGACGGCCCCTCAAAGAGCCTTCGCGACCCATCACAGATCTCTTCCTCTCTCACCCGACCACTTCTGCACATCGTTTCCTTCCCCTTCCTCCTCCTTTTCCATTTTTGTTCCCTCGCCACATGCTGCTCCTGCTCCAGAGTCGCGCAATGAAGAAGAAACTCCAAGCCCTTGAAGATGGCTGGTGCGGATATAGCCCAACGAGCCGGCGGCGATGGCAAAAGATCCTCTGCTTCAAATGCCGCGGGCACGGGCTTATGGAAAAGAACTGTTCTGAGCTAGGGAAATGCATCCTCTATGGAAAAAATGGACACTGGCAATTCACCTGCCCGATATCATCGCTGGAACGCCCACCGGAGAAGGTTGGGAAGAAACCTCCAACGGAGAGGAAAGAACCAGCGGCTGGACCTCGACAACAACAAACAACACTGCAACCAATCATTTTTGCCCCCTGGTCTCCAACGATCCAACAAAACAATGAATGCCTCCGCACATGCTTAGTCGGAGAGGCCTTATGTGACATACCAGACACAAAGATGATAGGAGAGGCGGTACATTCGGAAATAGGACCTCACTCCCAATTATGTCTGTCTACGTTGTCACGATGCTCCTTCGTGATCCGCCTAGGTCCGGGACAACCGCTGCTTTCCATTGTTCAATTGGAGCCGAAGGGCACTATCACCTGGTGGCCTTGGATGGAGACGGACGGAGCAACCTCAATGCAACCAACATCTATTCGAATGGTCCTCCTCGAAGGAATACCTCTACATTTGCGATGTAACGAGGTTGTTGCAGCAATCACCACCCTCGTTGGCCATGCTATCTCAATTGAGATTCCAGTCTTGGGGTCGTCGGAGATATCCACAGTCAAGGCAATGGTTGAACCCTCCCCGGGATCTCGGCTTCCTCCATCAGTCGTGCTCTGCACCGACAACCACCGCTTCACCATCCAAGTACGTTCGCTGCCCCCAGTGAAGAAGACATGGGCCAGCGTCGTCGGCAGCAACTCCCACGCCACTGCAAGGGCGAGCACCAACCGGCCACGTGACAACCCTATGGTGGATGGCAAAGCTGCCATAGAAGCCTCACTCGTACCTCCTCCTCATAATATGTGTGATATTCATGATATAATTCATATGAGATTATAAATGTTAATTGTGAATTTATGTAGATAATATCTACCATCATATATGTGTTAAAGGGTGTATCCTAGTTTCAATTTTCATATGCTGAAAATTAGAGAAATCTGACTAAGGCATGAAAATATAATTTTTGAAAACATTAGAATTTGGAAAATTAAAGTCTCGATAATTGTTCATACATCTTAAAGTGTACTAAATATGATTTTTAATCAATTTTAGGAAGAGTTTTAGTTAGGTTAAATGAAGGGATAAAAACGAAAAATCTGTAAAACTATCGATTTTATTTTTTGGCCCAAAATTTAGATTTTTATTCCTTTGGAATTTAATTTTATAAATATTTTATTTGAATTCAAATGGAGGGTAGTTTCTTATTTACATGTAATGTCTTAAGTAAATGAATATTATTCATTTACTTATCATTCTACATGTAAATAATAGCATTGACAAGTGTATAGTGGTAACATTTTCAACCTGACCGTAAGTCGGTTAATATAGTGGATATACATCATCAAAGGTCGGTATTAAGGTGTTTATATACTTCATCTTTTCACTTTTTACCACCTACTTCCTATCCTTACCATCTGAAAGTTGAAACCAAAAGAGAAGAAGAGTGAACAAAGAAAGCTAAGGAAATAGAACAGAAATTAAGTTGATATCAATGAGGTTCTCATTTTAGGTAAGTTGTTAGCTCCTCTCCTATTAATTATCTTTATAAAATTTGGTTAAAACAAACTTCCCTAATCTGTAATGGATCATTAAAATTTTATCTTTATATTTTCATCATAACTTGTTACCTTAACAGGTTGTTATTAAACCATCCTAGGATCTTTAAAGGAAATAAATACAAATTGTGTAATTAAATATGTGAACTTTCTTTGAAGTCCATTTTCTACATCCTTTGGAGCTCTTTAACAAAAGTTGTATACTAAAAGATATGCATCAAACTTATGGGTTCAAGCTTAAGGTCACGTAGTCTCTCAAGGTACAAAATTAAAAGAGAAGGTAGCTTTGTTCTCAGAAGTTTTTAAGAATATCTTGTAAAGAATAGATTTTGATAATTACATGCATTGAAGCTTTTGAAGTCTACTTTCATATAGGATTAGTGGTACGTAAATATAATCTATTTATAAATTGTTAGGTGTTTTACATTCTATGTCATTCAAGTTGTTATGCTGGAAACTAAAACATATCTCATGGCATAGAGTAAATGCATAGTGTTGAAGTAATATGCTTTTGAATACTTGGGTTGGTTACTCATATGGGTTCTCAGCAAAGAATTGAACTCTTTATTGTAATTATAATATATGATAAATATGATATGGTGAGACATTTGCATCTTATATAAGCATGCATTTGCATTACCCCTGCCGGGTTGATATGTTTACCTCTATAGGTTGAAATACTTATATGGTTGATATAATAAATCTCCGGAAGGATGACTCAACGTTGTTTGGATCTAAGTTCCATAAGAACCAAAATGCTACATTGTAATCAGTGGGAGCCACTACTTGGGTTCGTAGGGGCCATCTTTAGAATCCATCAACCACTACCCCGACAGGGTTGACATGATATCCCGGAAGGGAAGGTACCTCTGCCAGTTGATGACATGACATGTACATACATCCATGATTTTTATATACCTCCATGTGGCAAGCGTGATCTTATTATGTTATTATAATAGGATGATATTGATTATGCATATGATAAGGTGCTAATACTTATGTATTATCAGGATATGATACACTTAATATTATTTTATCCAAATTGAATATGTGATAACACATGGGTTATAAGTTTTCAATTACTTACTGAGCTGTGGTTTGCTCATATTGTGTTTCATATTTTTTTTCAGATAAGTAGACCAATTCTGAGGTTGTGCTTGGCGATCCTATGTCGGGATTAGAAGCACTTTTGGACATGAGGTATAGATGAGACTTGTGTTTCCTATGTTTCTTTTGGAAGAACTTGAGAGTCATTTTGTATGTGTAATATAAAAGAAAAGAGTTGGTTGTAATATTTGAAACTAGACTTGTATGTTAAAAAGTAAATAGTGCAATGTGTCACACTCAGCCAGGACCAGCCACTCGAAGTCGGATAGTGCGGCGTTGAGCGCGCGCGCGCGAGGCCAATGGCCATGCCGCCATGCAGTGTAAAACGCATGGGCGGGGGCCTGAGGCCAAAGCAGTGCGATGCACTCAGCATGCGCACATGATGTGAAGAC
>LTAE01006756.1:0-24485 GCA_001647135.1 Pontederia paniculata
GATGAAGTTAATCAGATTCGACGAACTCTTTCACTAAATCATGTTAGTATATTCTAATCTAACGAAAACGATTAATTATCATAAATCATCGATTAAGACCTGAAAATTGCTTTCTCTTAATGATCCTAATTACATACCTTGAATTTTGTTCCTTTCCTCGATCCGCGTGTCGTTGCCTCCTCGAAGTCCGTTCACCTGTCTCCTCCTGGCACGATTCCCGAGGCGCTCTAACGTGAGAGAGAGAAGGAGAAGAAAAGATATGAGAGAGGATTTACCTGACGGCTGAGTAAACTAATGAGGGTTTGAGAGAATTAATTTCGTGTTAGAGATTTATGTAGAGCTTAGAGATAGGGTTTAAAGAGTTTGGGTTGTTGTTAAACTACTTTTCTCTCGTAATTAGACTTTTACTCCGACTCGTTCGACGCGGCCCAACACGGCCCGCTTTTTCCAACTCGGCCCGTGTTGTGACCACGGCCAATCAACTTTGGGCCGGCCCACCCAACTTGAGCCGTTTCGGTAACACGGCCCAGCCAACTCGGACCGTTTCGGCAACACGGCCTAGGTAATTCGGGCCGTTTTGGTCGGGTATTACAATCAAAGTGAGGAATATATGCATATATTAACTAACATATTCACTATGACTCGATATTATGAATTTATGCATGTAGTTTTCAAAACAATATTTATGGGTCGAGATCATTTATTGTGTCAAATGCACAACTTTAACTTTAACTTGTGAATATAAATTTACACCAACATAATATATTACCTTTTATAACTTTTTTCGATGAGGATCTATTAATTGTCAGAACTATAAATATCTAACTAATTTAGTATTTAAATGAGTAAGTAAAATTCCTAACGAAAATACCTTTATAAAATTTTAACTCTCATTTTTTTCATAGCACAATCCGCAAATAAATCAAGCGAAGATTGCTTTAAATTTCTTTCACGCGTCGATTAATTGATTTTTTTTTTGTATTAATAGATGTATAAATAATTTATTTTGACTTACATATCAATTAAATATTTAATAATTGAGATTAAATCTAAATAAGTAATTTGTTTTTGGATAAAAAATACGATTCTTTTTTAGATGAAAGAAAAATTAACTATTTATATCAAAGTTAATCTAAACGATTCTATGACTTGATCGACATATACAAATTAAAAAGTGATTCGTACACCTAATTTATTTATTTAATTTTCCATCGAAACATTTTTTTCTAGGAAATATAATAAATGGTATCAATTGACCCAAATCAGCAATTTATAAAATGATTTAGATTTTATTTAGTTGTGAGGTGATTTACCAAATCTATGTTAAAATTATATTTCAAGTCTTCAAAGAGGTGGAGGTCGAAGAATCTGTAAACCATCCAAACCAACACGAAAACTACATCCAAAAAGAAAAGGAATAAATAATAATTGCTCAACATATATAGTTAGTAGAATATATGTATATATATATTATATATAATTAATAAGATTAAAATAAACCAGCCAACCGAAAGCCAAAGCAAGCGAGGACGAGGAGGCCACCAGCGCCATTGGAGGTCGATGCCATTGCCAGATGCGATACCATCGGCAAGAGGGCTCCTTTCCGATCCTATCCACCTCGTTGAAGCTCCAGGTAGCCGGAACTGTCCATTCGTCACCTC
The DNA here is from genome assembly GCA_001647135.1 of Pontederia paniculata. Taxonomy (NCBI): domain Eukaryota; kingdom Viridiplantae; phylum Streptophyta; class Magnoliopsida; order Commelinales; family Pontederiaceae; genus Pontederia; species Pontederia paniculata. Next base: position 1,662 of record LTAE01006756.1, read on the forward strand.
CGTCGATCGATCCATCTCATAATTTATAAAGCAAGATAGAAGGCAAGAGGAGGAGGAGACGGTCAGTCAGAGATCGGATTGGAGTTGATTCGATTTTGGGAAACAAGAAGAAGAAATCTTGGCGTTTTTGTTGTGTTTTCTTGTTCATCAGATTAGATCCGGGCATTTGGCAATGGCTTCGGCTAAGTCGTCGCGTTCTAGGGCGTCGGTACCGTCGGGGCTCCATCAGGCCAACGGGGTCGCCAGCGTCGGCTCCTCCGGCGCCGGGCAGGAGAATGGCGTGCAGCTTTCTGACAAGCTCAAGATATTCAAGACCGATAACTTTGATCCCGAGGCGTATTTGCAGTCGAAATGCCAGACCATGAACGAAAAGGTGGGATCTTGATTCGCTTAGTCCGTTATTTTTTTTCCGTCGACTTCGAAGTAAAGTACATGTACAAGATGCTGCCTTTATAGTGAGGCATTCAGGCTTAAAACGAAGGTCGATTTATGATGTGTTGACAAGTGCTAGTTTTGTAATTGTACGTGGGTATGTTCATAATGCAATTGGAGTTTTGTATTTATTACAAAAATGGAAGTACCTTCAACATAAATAATTATCAATTTTGTAGTGGAAGTTAAGGAGTGCTGAATTGGCTAATATTGTTCGTGGTACCAAACCTTCTTAGTTACATGTGAGTACAACTCCTATCACTGACATTTAAACCTTGAAGTGTAAGTAAAATACGCCCCTGGCGGCACCAGTGTTTTTTTCTTTTCGCAGTTGGTTTCACCATTGATGCATATAGAGTCTCATGAAATTGTAGTCTATTGCAAGTTTCCAGATAACTTGAAAAAACACTTTGATGTTCATGATGAAGTAATGTGTTCTGCATTTTCATGTCTGTAGAGGCATATTATTGCGTTATACTTGTTTTAACGAATGTCTAATTTGGCAAGGGCTTTATTTTTAGTTTTGTCAGATGTCTAAAAAGAAGAACATCTCTTAACTCCTTATCTCATACTGGATGATGTTATCATATGATGTATATCCTTTCCCTGCAAAATTTTATTGGCAACTCTAGCAAATTTTAGTATGTTTCAAGATAATAAAGGATACCTGATTAATATTTGCACTTTATTACACCTTTTCTTTTATTTATTTCAGGAAATAAGGCAAATGTGCTCTTATTTGCAAGATCTAAAGAAGGCTTCTGCTGAAGAAATGCGCAAAAGTGTTTATGCCAATTATGCAGCATTTATTAGGTCCGTTGGAAGTTTGTTGGACATAAAATAAATCCCAAACCAATATATTGAAATGTTTCTGGATTAAAGTAGTATCTCATTTTCTTTGGTAGTTTACGCTCTCTTTCCTCTCTGATGTTGCAATAGTCTACTGGTAGGCTTTTCTTTCATTTGGCGTTGCAGCAGACATTTTGCTTTGCTCCAGTCGTATTATGTTCACCTTTCAGCTACTTTTTGTTTCTCCACTTTTGGTTATTAATCTTTAAATGTTAAAAAGTGATGAAAAACAAAAGAGATGCTGTTATTCTGATCAGTGTATACCATAATAAGCATGCTGAACACAGGAAATCTATAATTTTTTTACTTTTCTTGTAATATTTTGATAAGCCTAACCTGAAGTTAGGCACTAGTATCTCTCATAAATAAAATTAGGCATTAGTATAACACCTCCCTTTGACATTTATTAGATAGCTTATTAACATTAAATAAAGCCATAGTTTCATTAGGTCATGGATTCACTGTGGAGCAAATGACTCCTGCGGTGTGTTTTATGCCTGCATTATGGAAAAGATCATTGACAGATTAGCTTGGATACTTTTTTTATCATTATTGCATGCATCAGATACCTTCAGATCAGCATTTTGATCCAACTTTTTGTCTGTGGAAGAAACGAGGTGTCTAAATTGACTATGATCAGGAAATTCACTATATGAAAATAAGATGGTAACTTATCTGCATGTTATTTGGATATATGACTATCAATATTAAAGCATAATATCAACAACGTCGGTTGTTCTCAGCCACCAAGAACACTGATTGTAAGCGCAATGTAAAGAAGACAAACAACTGCAAGAAGATGAAATGATTCAGTGGTTAAGACTTGTGGGAGGTGGGACTCAGTTTTATGGTGTCTTTACTGAACATACTGTTTCTATAATCCAACTAGCCTGCTGCAGTGGGGCATGCCTGGGTGCACACTAGTTTCCCTAAACTTAGAGTTTTCACATATATAGTGTGATGTTTTCCTTAAAGTTAGAGCAAATCCTATAACTGTGGTCAGTTTAGCTTGTAAGTTTCTTAGGTTAGTTTGACAATAAATATTGATAATTATGTCATTTCTTATTGTAAGTATTAAAACGTACCAAACAATATGTGATCGTGTAATTTATTTGTTACTGCAGAACATCGAAAGAAATATCAGATCTAGAAGGAGAGCTTCTTGCAATAAAAAACCTTCTGTCTTCTCAGGCGAACCTGATTCATGGCTTGGCTGAAGGTGTTCAGATTGATTCTTTGTCCGCTGGTACTGATGGTTCCTCAGAAAATGAACTCTCAAATGTTGAAGACCGAGAACCTTCAGATATAGAGAAATGGGCAGCAGAGTTCCCTGATATGCTGGATGTTTTGCTAGCTGAAAGAAGAGTTGGGGAAGCTTTAGACGCCTTAGATGAAGCAGATCGCGTAGCAGTTGAAGCAAAAGAAAGAAGCAGCCTGAGTAAAGCTGAAATACTGTCATTGGAGAAGTCCATTTCTGTGCATCGTCAAAAGTTAGCTGATCAGCTTGCCGAAGCTGCTTGTCAATCTTCTACTCGTGGTGTTGAACTTCGAGCTGCTGCTTCAGCTCTCAAGAGGCTTGGTGATGGACCTCGTGCTCAAAGTTTGCTGCTTAATGCTCACAATCGAAGACTCCAGTATAACATGCAGAATATACACCCGACCAGTACTTCATATGGAGGAGCATATACAGCAGCACTCTCTCAGCAAGTTTTCTCTGCCATTGCTCAAGCTTTGAGTGACTCTCAAGATGTCTTTGGCAATGAATCATCCTATATATCACAATTAGTGATATGGGCTTCAGAACAAGCAGAGGTATTCGCAAATCTTGTGAAGAGGCATGCATTAGCCTCATCTGCAGCTGCTGGTGGCTTGCGAGCTGCAGCAGAATGTGTGCAGATAGCCCTTGGGCATTGTTCTTTGCTGGAAACTCGTGGTCTGTCGCTTTCTTCTGTTCTCCTTAAATTATTTAGATCTAGTGTGGAGCAAGCACTGGATGCTAATTTAAAGAGAATCGAAGAAAGTACTGCTGCGCTAGCAGCTGCAGATGATTGGGTACTTACTTATCCACCTTCCAGCATACATCCATCAACAAGAACATCTGTGGCAACTCTCAGTCTCCAGCCTAAACTCTCAAGCAGTGCACACCGTTTCAATTCAATGGTTCAGGTGACTATAATAAGCGTACTTCACTCTGATTAAAGATTAGTCTTCTGTTGTAATTTATTGTATATCCTCAGAAGATGACTCTATATCACTTATAAATGTGAGTAATTGTTTTAAGCATAATACCGAAATAACCTAGGTTAACTCATGAAATACCTGGAGACTTTATGTTATATTTATGATTAATTTTCTCACAGGAAGACTGAGAAAAACAATATTTTTTATGTGTCTTCTCAAATTATTAGCTATTCTGTCATGTTCAAACCTTGTCTATATGACTCATTTATATGAAAATTCAGCATCTTCACTGCATGCTTAATTTTTTAAGGTATCCTAGAAAGATTTTCCTTTTCAAACAATACTGCATTCATCCATCAGACAGGTACACATGAATCTTTGAATGCTATTTTCTTAAATAAAGAATTAGAGTTTGTTTCTTCCTTTTACTTGTGCATGCTGAAATCTTTCAGGCCCATCTTTGCATATGTATCGATGATTTGGGTTTATTTTTTAATTGCTCTTCATTCATCAAAACTTTGCATGACTGAAATTCCAACTCTTGGCCAGGACTTTTTTGAGGATGTGGGCCCACTATTAAGTATGCAGTTAGGAGGTTCCACTTTGGATGGGTTATTGAAGGTTTTCAACTCTTACACCACTTTACTCACAAGTGCATTACCAGGTTCCATTGATGATGAGACTAATTTGGAAGGTCCTGGAAGTAAAATTGTTAGAATGGCGGAGACTGAAGCACAACAATTAGCTTTATTAGCAAATGCATCTTTATTAGCAGAAGAGTTACTCCCCAGAGCAGCCATGAAGCTTTCCCCGACATATCAAGCTGGTGGCCTGGATGAATCTCGTAAACGTGCTACAGAAAGGAATAGTCGTGTGCCAGAGCATAAAGAATGGAAACGGAAACTGCAGCGTTCTGTTGATAGATTAAGGGATAGTTTCTGTAGGCAGCATGCCCTAGATCTTATATTTACAGAAGATGGTGAGAACCATCTGAGTGCAGAGATGTACATTAGTATGGATGCCACAGTTGAGGAGCCAGAATGGGCACCATCTCCAATATTCCAGGTATATCGAATTCTTAACCTTTTTGAGGATAAATGTTAAATTGGTACTCACAAGTGCCAATATAGCAGTCTTGAGTTTCTTGACTATGAACCAATACTGAATATATTAATTCTTATTATTTTTTTAACCACTGGCACCATATATGTGCTTATCTGATTGACATTAAGTCATTCAACATTGCTTTATAACATTCTTTATTATAAGCAATAGAATTCCGAAGAAGTCGCATCCTAGGAAATTTTATGTGCGATAAGTTTTTCTTAAGACCTACCTTAGTATGGGACAAAAATAACAAAAAAAAAAGGGAAATTGAACCCTCATATTTCTGATAGCTTATATATCTAAAAGGGTTAATTCCATTTTCCTCCCTCAAACTATAACATATATAATATACCAATATAACCCTTGAACTACATTATTATCCAATTTGCACCCTTAAACTTTTCGAATAGTGACATTTAACCCCAAAAAATAAATATCATTATGTTTTATGTTATTTTTTTTCTAAATTATTGAATTACTATTTTAACCATGTTAAATTATTATTTTAGATTTTTATCTAATAATATAAATTTCTCATAATTCTAAATATATTTAAGATCCAATTTTAATTTTTCTATTTTTAAGTATTATTTTTTACTTCAAAATATTTTTCGGCTTCAATTTTATTTTTTTAATCCAATTGCAAAATTTTCCTTTTTATATTCTTTAACAAGACTAAGACTATTTGTCTTTGATCAATTAATTTAAGAAGGATAAAATAAAAAAATAATAATTTAAAAAATAAATAAAATGATAGAAAAAATGTCAAATATTTTTGGGATTAAGTGTCACTATTAAATAAGTTCAAGGGTGCTAAGTTGATAATAATATAGTTGAGGGGCTATGTTGGTAGATATGTCATACTTTAAGGGAGGAAATTGGAAATAACCCTACCTAAAATGTTCTTATGGCTTTCGTATAAGATCTGATATGCCCATTAGTGTGCCTAGTTGAATATTGTGTGGTTCTGCAATATATTAGTGTTTGTGGGTAGTATCCATTTCTGGTTTAGTTATAACCAGAGATGGGCCTCATAGCAAATCTGCAAGCCTTGTGTCAGTCGATATGATCTTTACCAAGATTTTGCTACCAATTGACTTCCAAGATTTCAGATTTTTGAGTGCCACAAATACTTCTGTAAATTTAAGATCAAGCATATGTGGTGTTTTAATTGCTGAAGTGCAGTGATGCTTCATTTGTGAATTAATACTGGGACCTTTATTCTCTCCTGCGTTTGATGGAACTTTTTCGAATATTGGAACTCCACTAGCTTATATGAGCTGCTACAAAGTTTATACCAAGATTTTAAACTCTCCCACTTCTGATTTCGGCAGGAACTGTATGCAAAGTTGAATAGAATGGCAAACCTAGCTTCTGAAATGTTTGTTGGTAGGGAAAGATTTGCTACATTATTGCTTATGAGGCTCACAGAAACAGTTATTTTATGGCTTTCGGAAGACCAGAGTTTTTGGGAGGACATTGAAGATGGCCAAAGAACCCTGGGTCCCTTAGGTCTCCAGCAGGTGAGATCTACTAGATTCATCATTTTTGTTGCTCATTATCACAGGTACTAGGAGTCGCTTATTCCAATTTCTTTTGTGTAGTTTTACCTCGATATGCAATTTGTTATCCTCTCTGGACAAGGTCGATTCTTATCTAGGAATGTCAATCAAGTTATTGTAGAAATAATTGAAAGAGCTATGGCTGCATTTTCTGCGACTGGGATAAATCCAGAGAGGTTAGTTACTTAGAAACTTGACAGACCAAGTGTCCGTCTTTGCTCTTCTAAGCCTTAACTTCAGTTTCTTCAAGGAACGTTTAACTGATTGAATATTGGATCTTAACTTGCTCTTTCTAGTTTTCTTTCTTAACCTTTTTTTTGTCCTCTCGATCATGTTTCTTATCTGAACTCCTTATAACTCTAGAAAAGAAATAATATACGTTATTTCCGACTGGGGATAATTCACATTTTAGCTACTGAACATGTATGATTGAGAACTTATTATATCTTTGCTTCCAGAAATAAAGTTGCTACAATTTCCTTCATGTATGACTGGCTGTCTAAGCATTGAATGCACAGCCTATAGATTCGGTTTTCTTGGACTGCGAGTCTATTTAATCTGAAATGTCTATATATTCTGAGACAACCATGACCACAATATGTTTCCAAGAATGCAATCATGTTAATACAATAGTCTTTGCTTGAAACACATTAGTAAAAGTTGTTCATTAGCCCATCTTGTGTTCAAGTCCATATTGCTATTCTTTTTCCTTTTCTTCACAGCTATGTCTGAGCTCTTATTCTTTGTGCAGCTTTCTTCCGGGCGATGACTGGTTCTTTGATGTAGCCCAAGAGACAATAAGTAGGATTACTGGGAAAGGAGGAATCAGCAACGGGGAGAGGGAAATCAGCAGTCCAACTGCCTCCATCTCTGCTCAATCCATCTCATCATTCAGATCCCATGGAAGTTCTTAGTGTGCAGTTTTTCTTTTTCCTCTTGTAAAAGGGCTTTTGTATCATAAGCAGTGGTCAATTATTTCATTCTATTTTTCTATTTTTGGGGTAGGTGGTGTTATTTTTTTTTTTTTTGCAGCATATAAGTCATTCATTTTGCTTATGAAATTTTTTATAACTTATTTTTCTGCTGAGTCCACAAATTCCATATTGTACCATTCTTTTACACTGACCTTAGTCATCAATTATTCTTTCAAATTGCTCTCTTGCTTAATAAAGGACAAGTAAATTTCTTTTATGTTTCTTTGGATAATTCTTTATCAATATGCAACACGTGGCGAATTAAGAATTGCTACATTTGTATTTTGAGTTTGTTTGAGTAATAGGAATTTATGTGTCAATTAATTCATCTGAGAATTAGGATTGTTATTTTAAAGAGACACAAGAGGAGATACTTCTAGTGTATTTTTGTCGCATAAAAATGAATTTAGTCATTACTGGATAACTAAAAACTCTATCTATGTTAACATTTTGTTGTAATTGTGTTAAGTAAATTTAAAAAGGGTAAATAATTTTATTGATGAGGTGCACTTGTTTAATTCATATTTACAATTATTTTTCTGTCTTTGATTCTCTACTTTAAATAAAAAAACTCCTATTTTAGGTCTCATTTCCTAACTAAATGATAGCAGCAGATTTTTCAGAAAATATATTCTTTCATATAATAATGACTCTCCAAACAAATGTCCTCCTCAAAGTTGATAATATATTTCATCTATTTTTTTACATCACACATCTTTGTTTTTTACATACTCTTTTTTTTTAATCACACGCGAAACAAGATTATTATATAAGTATAATGTATTTTCTTTATTATATTCCAAGAAAAAAATGGTATTTTATTATTTATATTTGCACTTCACGCATGTGTAATTAAACCTTCACAAAGAGTAACTCAAAAGGACGCTTCTTGTCTGCGCTTCGCTCCTGCGTTGCCTTCCATTGGAGAACACGGAAATAGAAAGCTAACTAATGGCGACTGAAGCAGGAGGAAGTGGCGGCGCGGACGTGGAGAAGGTGGTGCGAGTGCTGGAGATCGTGAGCCTACGGCTGCCCCAGCGCGACGTCTATGCGCTCCTTCTGGTCAGCCCCTCCTGCTACCGCGCCCTCGTCGCCGTCCCTTCCCTTTGGCAGGTCCGTGTTCTTCCCTGATGGGCTGATTGGTTTTCTTCATGCTTTCCTAGCTTCATGTTGCCGATGCTTTAGTTAGTGATCCAGAAGCAAGTGCAGGAATCCTTCTTGTTTCTTTTTTTTTTTTTTTGTTCCCCACTCTCCCTTTTAATCCGCTTAAAAAAAGGGACGTTACCTTTTAATCGAATTAGGAAATGGCGCTGTTTGTGAAACTTTTTAGGTTATTGATCTGCATGAGATGAGCAGAGCAGGAGAGAGACTGATCTCCGCGCTTTCACTGGTTAGTCTCGTTTCTTTGTTGGATTGGCTCCTATCGTTGATCACTTCGGCTCTTCTTTAAGATTGATTTTATTTGTAAAAGTTCAATCTTTATGCCTTTCTGAAAAATATTAGTGAGTGATATACTTGCTGCGTGCACAGGCCAGGTATCAACATATTAAGAAGATACACTTGGAATTTGCTCGGGATTTTGAAGATGAACATTTTGTCCTTCTTAAAAGCAAGGTAGTGTCTATCACTAATGTGTTGAACACATACTCTATAATTTGAAGAATTGTACGATGCTATTCTTTTGGAAATGATTCTTAAGGGGAAGTGGGGCTAGTTTATTGTTGAAAGATCCGTTTTTTTTTTTCTTCTTTTTTTGTTATCCTGAAATCTACAAGTGGCTAAGCTTCAACTTGATATATAATAACTCTAATCACTTTTGGTGGAACTTCTCATAAAATGATATTAAGTTTGGCGCACTAGTTTTCTAGCTTATATGACAAAAGTTAAGAGTTTACTTTCATTTTCGCTATTTATAGTTTGGACTTTTCATGCTAGAACATCAAATTTGAATGTTAACTGATGTTTGATGGAAGACTTAATCATGTAGGAAAACTTGAGCCTCATAGATTCTACCTTCTCCTTTTTCTTTTTTTGAGTGGAAAGAAATTAAAGGATGATTATTATTTTTTAGAATAATTGAAGGATGACTATTCATGGTCAATGATCGTGTGCTAGCTTGTATGCAATTAATGTGTATTTCTTATTTGTTATTTCTTTATATTGTGTGAATTGAGTTGGTCTTTTTGTGTTTTTGTCTGTGGGATTGCTCATTTGAAAACTTCATTTTGTTAGAACGTTTTTCATTATTCATTACAGTGATTGTAGTAATAATGTACTATCTTTCTGCATATTCATTCCCAAATAGGACATACACATCATCCATTAACTGAATTCATGCTGATCTAATTTTAGGTTCACCAATTTAAGCTTGATACAAAGCAAATGCAATTTCTAGTGCCTGAAACTTCCCATGCTTTATATATATCTCTCTCTCTAAAACAAAGAAATCTTCCCATGTTTTATGTCCCATAATGATTGTTCTTATTCAGAATCTATTTTCAAGGCTTTTTTTCTCTAGTTGATTTCTGTGTACAACTGGGCATGCAGAAAGTTCAGTGAATACATATAGTACATACTACATACCTTTGAAACATTTTCTTGGTATTAGGTTGGTCCATTTAAGTTGCTTCAAAGTATGTTTCGATTTTCCAGTGTACATCATGATCATTTGTTTTCTTCTTCTCCCTTTCTCTCCCTAAACCCTAGACATGCTCAAGTTTTTCTTTTGATGTTCCCATTTTCTTTATTGTCTTTATTCTTTAACTTTTTCCTTTCTTAGGTCAGTGAGTCTGTGGATGTGGATCTTTGTTATGCTTAGGTCGTTCAATGTTTTAGTTCTTGCATCAGTTTATAAAAAAACTGCTTCAGACAAAGTTAATTTTCACTTTTCTAAATGATATTAGGCGAAAGGAATGCTTCAAAACTTAGATTGTCTCAATCTAAATGGCTGCCAGAAGATCTCTGATAAAGGAATTGAAGCTATAACCAGTTGTTGCCCTAACCTCAGGAATCTTTCATTGTACTGGAATATTAGGTAAATTTATACTCACAGGCTTATTATTCAACTTAAGATTAATGTAGAACACTTTGTTTCAGGCTCTCTGACTTAGGTATAAAGCACATCATCAGGAATTGCAAACATCTTACGAACATTAATCTAAGTGGCTGTAAGGTGAGTTCACAATTTTTAATGCTTATTTTTATTGATTATCTACTGGCACAAAAACATTATATTAAATCTTTTCCTTTATTATTCTTCCCTTCAGATGTTGATCTTCATATTCATCTGTGAAAGAGCCAGCATTTTCATCATATATTCTTTCTCATTTTCATTGAATGATTTTGACGTGCCTTCTATGCTTCTTTTTTGCATTTCGTGGCTTTCCTCCATCTTCCGCTTCCAAACTTGTATATTTTCTTCGTTTGTATGATTGATAGAACTATTGATTAGACAGATAAATTTTGATATGATGTTTGAATCAAAAAGTGTAATGATGAAGAATTAGAAAATTGAATTAGATGTTTTAGTTTAATGAGTGTTTGGATGAAATTCTAAAATTAAAAAGTAATTTATTTGTTAAATAAGGAAAAATAATTTTATACTTTAAGAAGATAAAAATGGAAAAATAAATTATAAAATCATAATAGCAATATAGCAAAACATTTTGCATATTAATAAAATAATAAATAATACAAAATTAAAATTATTTTAAACTTTTATACTTAATAATGTACTTTATTTGGTTTAATAAATTAAGCTGGTCCCAAATGTGAGCATTGAATGTAATTTATTTATATACCAAATTAATCTTATTTATAAAATTAAGTTAATATAAAATATTTTTTTTTGAAAATTCATATAAAAGTATATCAAATTAACCCTGTAATCTAAGATATTTTATCTGAAAAATGCATAAGTGTCATTTTTAATTGTAATAAAATAATAATTATTTCACTTACTTAGTAGTGATTAACTTGACTATTATTTTGTATAGTTAATCAGCATAATTGTTACTTACATGTTAGCATAATTAGGTATAAAATAATATATTATAAATAGTAAATAAAGTTGTTTATTTATTATTAAGTTATAGTTATGATTTAATAATATATAATAAATAACATAGTTATATATAATAATGCTAAAGTAGTGATATGTAGATCTAAAAGTAGGTGGACCTTGGACCTATTTTAGACCTACTAATAAGATAAAAAAAAAAGAAAGAGCTTGTTCTACAAACTTGTGGATTAGTTCTTGCTCAAAGCAAGAACTGAAATCCTGGAAGCGGTCTGATCTTGGATTGTTGACCAGAACTTAAGTTCATCACTTTTTTTCCTTGTCTCTGCCACAATATGTCAGAAGTAGGGCAAGTTCTGACTGTAGTTTTGGCATCCAAACGGGGCCTTAGAAATTTCACTATAAGAATAAGCATAATTGTTTGTCTGATGAAATAGAAATGCTGCAAGTATGTGAAATCCTGCAAGACAGGATCATGTCGCTTGCCAAGACAATGCAATGGATTTACATGAACTTTGGGTTCTTGTTGATGAGAGGGTGTTAGCAGCATATATTAAGGGGTGTATTACCTATATTCTAGTGTAGTAAAACTGTGATGCAACCCTCTGCATTTTCACCTGTACTTTCTTTGTTGAAGAATTTCACCTGTACACAATCAGGATCGCTTTCAACATATATAGACACTGAACATGCATTGACATGTAGAACACAATGATAATTTCCATAAGTACCTCCTATTCACTGTTATAAAATAATGATCATTTTACATTGTTAGTCAAAGTATCATTTGATTCTGTATTCTAGTATCTAGGAAAAATCAACACTGCATTCCTAGTAATGTAACATAGTTATTTGAATGGTAATCTATTTTTCAATGTTGTCAATTGTGAGATGCACATATTGTTTCACTTCTAATCATTACACTTATCTTTCTTTTGGAAAATTTCAGAAGAATGGAAATAGCATGTCAGTCAACAAATGCATGCTTTGAAGATTTTAAGAAGAAAAATATGTAAGGATTCAAGTAAATGGTTATGTTCTGAATAGCAGTGAATCAAGTCAAAATAGAACATTATATCAAAGAATAAAGTTTTCCTACAGTAAAGAAAACATAGAACAAATCAAAATAAGCTCTTCAAGTCTTTGCGACCCTGCTATTTCTCTAGTTGGTTACTCAATAGAAGTTCCGAACACTGTAGATGAGTGGAAATAATGGAAATGCCACTTTTTGTATTCTTTGTTGAACCTGAAATTGTAGCATGTGACTTAGATGGCTCTTCCTTGATATTCTTGGTTCTTCAAGATTAATATATCTCACACCATTAATACCTGATAATGCATATGATTTCATTATTCGCTCCATCCGAGAGCACAAGACATCTTTCTCTTGACTAATCTAATATTGACTGCTTCTTTTTTACCACAATAACTATTTTAATTACTCGAAACAAATCATAAGAAAATGTAACTATTGAAAGTATATTTAATTAACTATTAAATTGCAGAATATTTCAGATCAAACTTTGCATCTTATAGCTAACAATTATGAAGAACTGGAGGAACTGAATATTACTAGGTAAGTTGATTCTTCGTCAAATGATTGAAATTTCATGGATGTTACCAAAACATTTCAGCTTTTACTCATTCGTTATGTTTCAATTTTTTTGCTTGTTATTTATTTTGGTGAAACCATAAACTTATATGTTTGAAGTGCTCTTTTTTTGGAAAAAAAAAACTTACTGCATCTGTAGGAGGAGTGTCCTTGGATACGTTCTCAATGAAAAATTGATCACAGATTAGTGTGTGTGTGTGTATATATATCTAAAAGTGGGTTAGGCTGTTATATTGGTCTTAAAGTATGAAAGTTTTAAATGGTTTGATCGCAAATGGTGCCTCACCATGCCAAAGTTCCTCCAAATGATGCTTGACGGGGTATTTTTTGAGAAAAATGTTAGGTTTGATCTAATAGTTCCTTGTTTTGAGGGAATTTAAAAAGGGTGTAGCATGACTTGTGTTGTGGCATGCATGGATTAACTAATGGCAGGAAATAGCAGAGATATTAATTGCTGCACGTCTTATGTTTGAAGTGTTCAAATTATGCTTAATGGTTCAAAAGTCCTGTTGGATATTTTTATCTGGTGCATTACACTGAAGTAAAATGAGATTGTTTCTGGAGGTCTTTTGCAGTTTCAAGTAAGAACCAATGAAGGATGAGACATTTTTACGTCCGTCAAATGTTGCAATTGTACATTAGTAAACTTAATCAAATTTTCAGAAACATACAAAGATGTCCTAACTCTCAACTATATGACTATATCAGCATGCACTAGATACTGCCTTTATCTCACTATAGAAAGTGAATTAATCTCCAAATTTATGTGATGGTTCTGGAGTATATCAACTGGGGATCCAATATTATTGATGAAAGATGTTCCAAAAAGCAGCAAATCAAACCTGGCTTCAGAAAAAGAAGACCAGTAATTTTCCTATATAAGATAGCCATCATTTTGGATAACATGTTGTTTGCAGGTAACATGATTTGGTATTTGAATATAAGGATATATCCTTTTATCACAACTTACTGAAAAAGGTGATGGTACTGCTTGAACTTAACAACGAAAATCAGGATAAGCCTGCCATTCAGCTTTTCCTTTTAGTACCTTTCATTTTTGCCTATTGTGTAACTTTTGTATAACATTGTATGGTTTTGGTTAATTTGCAAACCCAAATTTCTTTTGCTTCATAAACTATTTGGTTCATTTGCTTTCCTAACTTATTGTACTTATTAAAGTTATTAATTTTGACCGAAAAGGATAATTAATCACACAGGAAAATATTTTGACCTCATTAGTATATAACTGCACTTAGTTCTAATATGGTGCTAAAATTGTTATATCTATCAGGTGTGTCAAATTAAGTGATGGTGGTTTACAACAAATTCTTCTTAAATGTTCCTCCCTTCAAAGTCTAAACCTCTATGCTCTCTCAAGGTAGTCGCTATGAGTATTTTTCGGTACCCATTTTTTATTTGGTGCCGAGCGTTGTATCTTGTGTTAGATTAAATTGAGTATAACATAGTGTGGAATATCAAATTCAATTTTGCTTTTGCAGTTTAACTGATGTGGCCTATGAGAAGATAGCGTGCTTGTCACATCTTACATTCTTAGACCTCTGTGGTGCCCAGGTGACATATCTGCATTATCTGCAAAAGAACCAAACAATTTCCTTCACTAATTCCAGTTATTGTTCCAGAATTTGTCCGATCAAGGTCTTTCATGCATAGCAAGATGCAGCAACTTGGTTTCATTAAATTTGACATGGTAAGCAGTTCACGTTTTCTCCATTTCATTCTCATTACAAAATGAAACTTGTGATATGTTTACACAGTATGTAACAGGTGTGTACGTGTTACTGATGTGGGAGTATCTTCCATTGCTGAAGGTTGCAGATCTCTTGAGCTTTTGAGGTAATTTGAGGACCATTTGCTTGATTGGCTGAAATAGTTTTATTAAGTGTGTCACAGCTGGATTCTAATATGCAGCTTGTATGGAATTGTTGGTGTAACTGATTCATGCCTGGAGATCCTATCAAAGTTCTGCTCAAAAACTCTTACAACACTTGATGTAAATGGATGCATTGGCATTAAGGTACATTTGACATAAACTTAAGCTCGTGCTTGCATGATTTAGCAATGTTTCAAATTATATAGTTATGCATTTCTTATATAGTCTATCCTGCCTCATGCATGGTAGATACTGCGTGCTGACATGAGAAGTCAGATCCATATCACGATAATGGTTTTATGTATGCCTTCATTTAGAGATAGGTAATTTTCCAGCCCATATTTGCTGGAAGATGGTCAAGCTAGTGGCTTATATATTACCAGCATTATCTGATATATGAAAATGTATTGATTGCTTTTTTTCACCTTAATGAGCTTACTTGAACTTCCAAGCTTAAATAATAAACACTGTTGATGTACCAAAAAATAATACAAGTGTTAAGTAGCTCTTTATAGACTTAAGTTTGTTACATAAATTAAAAGAAAATTTTGCCATCATTTCTAAGAACCCCTTAATATTTGTCCTGTTCAGAAAAGGAGCCGCAACGAATTGCTTCAGCAATTTCCATTGCTGAGATGCTTCAAAGTGCATAGTTGATGAGCAAATGTGAAGGGCTCAGATACATGTCTCCTCTGAGCAGTTTATCCAAGCATTTGCAGTCAAACTTATTGCTCGTGTTGCAGAAAGAATTCTCCAATGTAAGTCAATGTCATCTTTGTCCAAAGATGGCCTTTTATGTTATTATCGTTTTCATCAAGCCTATGATAATGTTAATAAGCGTTGCTTTCTATACTTTGCCATACTATTGTTATTTGTTTACTTGTGCAACTACCTTTTGAATAGAGTTATGAGCAACTAGGTGTACATTTTAACTCCCAGATCTTATAGCCCGAGCTGTTTTGTTGTTACTTTAGATAGTCAAGAGCTGATTATATTTTTCTGTTACGATTAATATGTAAAAAGATCAGGATTTTCAAGGTATCAAAGAATTCTGGAACGTCCAATTCTTGGATTCTACCGTAAACTATAAAAAATTAACAAATTTTGCTAAACGTCCAAGTTCTCATTGATAGCAAGCTGGATAAGGTTTTTATTTCTAAGACTACGACATAATGTCTTATAAAATCATAACTATCCGCCCTTAAAATACTTTTTGAAACCATCCCTCTTAGTGTTGCTACATTTCTTTGGGTTTTAACAAATGAGAAAAGCAAAAGAAATGATGGCATATTGGGGTGATTCATATCAGTATACCATGTCTACGAGTTAACAAGATTTGGTTGCCAATTAGATGCAGAATATATTTCATTATTAATATTTTAAGTTTGAAGCCAACGATGAGATTGGACAAGAAACAACCTATTTGGAATTCTTTTGGTATTTTTTGGTTTATCAGTTTTATGTTTGTTGCTCTTCAAGTGGCAGCTTGTATTCTAAAGGGTGCTCTAGTTTATTACAGCATCTGAAAGATTTCAAACATTTTGTGTATATGAAAACTATGATGTTCTTTCTCTTATTTTGTTGTCACAATATTGGCATTTTCTTATATGCTCTTGGCATTGAAATCTCATGTTGGCTCTAATCAATAATAGGTAAGGAGAAAAGGGATGAATGACCTGTTCAGTGAACATAAGTCTGCACTACTGCGGAGATGCGACAGAATTGCACACCATGGATACATCCTACTTACCTGGTTACTTTTGTTGTCATCTTTTCTTCAATATTTTGAACTTTTGATTTGGCCTCTTTTCTAGCTGCTGTATGAATTATATACCAAAGATTTTTATCACAAAGAGATTTTGATTTGGAAGTTTCTTTGCACATAATGGTCCATTTTTCATATTTGTTCTGAAAAATCTGGGGGTAGCTAATGGAAGTTGATTCTAGTTAAAGCTGACTTTCCATTGTCACAATCTTTATTCATTTGGCCTTAGAGTCAAACATGAGATACTGACTTAGATGGTTGGTTGGGTTAAGTGCTATTAGTTTGGATCCTATTAAGAGAAGATTGCATGATTGAACCTCGCCAGCATTGGGATATACAAGGGTTAACATTGAAAAATTAGTATATTTATAGGCATCTTATTCGAAAATATAGATTTTACAGACAGTGATGGATACAATGATTCAACATGAGCTTACCAGAAAGGTCTTAGCGCTGGAAATGGAGCTGCAACAGATGTGGTAATGACAGAGGAACATTATCTGAGACATAGGCTTCCAGATCTTGGGGAGATGACACCGTCTTCGAGAGCCCGTCTCCGAAGCCGGTGTCATCTCTCCTAGACTTAGAACAACATCTCCTTTGCTGCTTCCCATGGCCTCCTGTTTTGCCTTCATCAAGAGCTTCAAGCCTCGTGCCTTTTTATAGGTATTTTATGGTCCCCATTCTTGTTGTTTTTCCAACTTCAGCATTCACACTTCACAAGTCCAACACTGCCCAGTGTTTGAACTGTCTTTGCATTGTGCTGTCTCATGAATAATTTTCCAAATATTCCATTGGAAGAGGTCAAAGGGTGTGCACAATGCAAGTTGTGGTCGGATTTGGTTGTATGATGATGCTAAAGATTCAAAGAAGGCTTATTTTATTGCCTACTTGCTTTTTCTATGTTAAATTAAGTCAGACTCGTTTCGTTCTTAGACAGTTCAAACCTGCAACATCCATCTGCAAGTTAAGACTGGGCCCTGGAGTGGAGGCAGATTTGCTTCGGTTGATTCAGTTTCTTTTTTTTGTCAAAAAGAAAAAAAAATGATACTTTTATTTATAAGTCGAGTATTGTTAAGTTGAAAAGTAAGAATATTTTTTTCCCAATTTTTCAACAAATATATTCGATCACATCACTTATCACTTGAATCTATCACTTCTTTGTTGATAAACTTAATCTTTGATTACGGGGATTTGATTTAAAATCACTAAATGGTTGAATTGAAATGTTTAACTTAATCTGAATTAAACCTTCTAGTTGTTTTTTTTTTCTCTCGGCGTGTAGGGTCACTACAAATGATTAATTCACTTCTTCTCTTAACGTTAAAAAGTTGAATTATGACAGCTAATCAAGTCAAGTCCCCAACTTGGTTCCCAAATGTTGCTGTTCATGTCCAACTTGTTACCAGTCAACTTCCCACCTTCACTCATTGCAGCGACAGGATCTAAAATTTGGTCACTTCATATTTTATACTCGAAAGACTCATAATAAAGAAACCGGACAGTACAAGGAACTTGACCTGCACCAAATTGTTTTGAATCTTCCAACGCAGACTTGTTTTGAATCTTCCAACTATCTTTTTTTTATTTCATTAATTAATGGCCCGAACGAATTGTGGACAAAAATAATAAATTATTAATTAAATTTAATTGATACATATGATTAACGTGTCTGTATCTCGAGATTGAATAACGAAAAAGTTAGTAATCTCAAGTTTGAATCTTCGGAGTCATCAAATTTGATCAGTTTATTTTTATCGCATTCGTCCGAATATCGGATTAGTCGGATATTAATAAATTTAAACATTGATGAACTTCTACTCTTTATTCCAAAAAATAACAAATTATTCAATACGAATAAGTAAGAATTTTTGTATATAAATCTGCATATAAAACTACTCACGAGACATTACCATATTTGAAATCTCATATCTATCAACCGACCGGAGTTGGCTCCATTGATAAATTGCTTGAATCACTGCTCGAGATTGATAGCTCCGGTAGATTCGATTGGTCGTGGCCCTCCTGCTTGCATTCTACTGACACAGCTGCTGAAGTGAAGTGCGGATGTTGTCAAAGGGACAATTGCAACTTGGATCATTCCTAGACGATATTGTAATATCTGTCCTAAAATAAAAGAAAAAAAATAGAAAAAGAAAAGAAAATGGGCTCAGCCACTTGGCAACACTCTATTGGACCTCTCATTCCACTCACTCTCTCTCTCTCTCCCTCTTGCTATATAAGCCCAAAACTCAGAATTTTACTCATTTCTTCTCTCCATTCTCTCTCTCTCTACATTGTAAACTCAGCCCACAAGATGACATCCGAAAATTGAAGTTCTTCCTTAGATTTCAGCTGCAAATCAGCTAGAAGGAGATCAGTAATTGGGCCAAGGATCAAGGGAGAGGAGAAGCTAGGGCTTGAAGAAAAAAAGAGAAGAAGAAGATTGAAAGAAAATTGGACAAAAGAGGTATGTAAATGGATCCCCATATTGATCTTGTGTCAATGTGGTTTTGACAGATTGTTGAATGCATAGCAAACATGAAATAAATGATTATAGAGCTAAATTGATGGTTAGAACAAAATTTGTATGATAATTGCATAATGTCCTAAAGTATGGATGAATTCTTCAAATTAGGGTTCATATGCTAGAATTGAACGAATTGATGCTATGATCTGTATAATTGAGTGAGCATGATTGTATTGAACCTCTATTGATTGTTGTATTGGTGAAAATCGAAAACTTAGATAAGAACCCTAGGTCACACTTTTTATTTTTTGAAATCGATGCAAGTCGGTCGACCGACCTCAGGGGTGGGTTCGACTGACTTCGGGCCTGGGCGAATACAGGTTCGACCGATCGTAGGTTGGTCGATCCTGAACGACTCCAGAATTGAGAGTTCGACCTCATGTCGGTCGATGTCATGTGACATCAGTAGCGAATGGCGATCGATGCAGCGCTCGACCGACCCTCAAGTCGGACGACCCCTTGAAGGGAGTCGATCGACCGACCTGGGAAAGGGGTCGACCGACCCTGCCCCAGATTCGTCTTTATCGTATCGTATTTGAAGTATTGCTCATATTGATTGATAACCTAGTTCACGTGTTGCATGCTCAGCCGTAATAGGTTAAATTATTAATGATTGATGTATCGATTGATTGAATTGGCCTATTGAAGTGAGATTGGGACATTTGTCGGATTGGGGGATAGCTGTCCCCGTATTGTTATGACCCAGACGTGGGGTATTGGTGTATTGATTCGCTCAGAGTCCACGGGAGCTAGGCGTCCCATGGTTTAGNAATGACAACAAACAAGATAAGTCTAGCATGGACACATATTGTTATCGTTATTGAACATTAGGAAGCCTAATGTTATTGAGTGTTCATGTTAGATATTGTTATTGATATGAAATGGTTAAAGTCCCAAGATATAACGACTTAATCATTATTATTCTATGATATATTGATATCATGCTTACATTGATCATATTTCTCATTGTTATCATTATTGTATCGTTATTGTCATTGTTTTACATATTGGGCGAAAGCTCACGGGTTCTGCCTTGGATCCTGCAGGACGACAGACTTAGGTATGGATAGTGGCGCTGCTCTTGGCAAGAAGGTTGCACATGGCAAGTGGTTTAAATATCGAGTCAAGTGTCTTGTACAGCCAATTAGTAGACCTTTTGCTTATTTTCAGCATGTATCGAGTCGGTTGTATGAGCTATGTGCTCAAAACTATGTATATGTCATGGGCTTAGATGTTGTAAGTTAACCTTATGTATTCTTATGACTATTATATCGAGTTCATTGATCGTTTCCGTTGCTGTTATATTGTTGTAATTTATCGTCTTCCGCTGTCATGGTATATCGTTTTCTCGTACCGCCTCGGGAGCCTCCTCGATGCGTGTCGAATATCGATTTGGCCACGTATGGGACGCGCTCGCGGGGCGTTACAGATATCGATCAATTTCATATTTCAAATTATAATTTTGAAAAATGTGTTAACTTCTATTGTTGTCAAATTAGTTAAATATTAATAATTTTGATCCATTTTTAGTGGTGCTTATTGAAGCATCAATGATTAATTATCAGCAAGACCGTCAATTATTATCCTAAAAAATAGTGTGGACGGAGACTCATCTCTCCCATCATGGAAGACCTAGGACTACGTTTAAGGGTTTGATTGTATCGTTATCTTATAATAAGAAACACTTGTAATTACGCAATTCGTCAGACATTATCTTATTCTTCATCGCCATTTGTAATCTAATTGGCTTCGGATTGGGACTAAATAGAAGTCAATGGATGTATAGATGAAATAATTTGCACGTATGTTTTAGAATGACTTTTATTTATCACAATTGCAGGATTAGCCAGATTTAGTGACTGTGCATCAATTTGAAAGCAGTGTTCTTTTTCGATATTAATCCAGATATAATTACCGAGACTACTTAGGGAAAAAATGTTAAAAGATTTGTACAATAGCATTTATGAAATTCTCCAAATTTTTTTAAAGTTGCACGAGACAAAAACAAAAGAAAAATCATCTATCGTTAAAAATAACTTGTAATAATTAGTATTGACTTGAAACAACGCTACTTACCAAAATTAGAAGTTGCCATCTTTGTGATTTTTAATTTCGGAAAAATATCTTTGTGATTTTGAACTACTTACTTGCTAATTAGTTGTCAGATTTTTTTTTCTCCGTGGCACAATTAAAGTCTTCTAACTCAATCTTAACAAGTCTTCTTTTATGGAAATGCAGCCTGTAAATAGCTGCTCATTATTAGTCGCAAATTTGTTTTGAGTCTCCAGAAAAAAATTACTATCGTTTTAACCGGTTTGATATTTCACAAGATTGCATTTCAAAAAAAAAATATTAATCGGAAGTAATTAAATGCTCGACGTGTGAGACCTTGGCTAGTGAGATGAACATGCATGTGTTTCAAATCGACATGCAATAATTCGAATAATAAGGCAAACATATTTAGCTTATTTTTATCGGCTTCCACGAAAAGAGCTCTCAGTGGGCAAAAAGGAAGAGTTCACGACTGGCACATTTTGTCCGTTTCGGCTGTTTGGTGGACAAACATTTCGAATTGTTGAGATAGAATATCAGTAGCTTCAAATTTAAATTTTAAAATCATAAAATTAATATTTTTTATCTCAATTTTAAATTAATCAGATGATAATAATGATAATAAATATTGAGTTCCGAGTATATATATAAAAAAATAATGAAGCACGCTTCTTGACACATATATATGAGATATTAATATGCATTGGACAACTTGCATTCATTATTCTTAACCTCTTTGGCCCTGTATGGTACAGGGAATAGTAGTGTGAATAACTAACGGCAATATTCCTACTTTATTTTTGTCAAATGAATGGGAGTAGACTATTTTGATAAATTTATATTTGAATTAGAGAAAATGTTTGTTCGACATGAGAATAAGAGAAATATAAAATAATAAATACAATATTTATATTCATATATTTAATTATACTAGATAATAAGTACGTATTTGTTTAAATTACTAGTTATATTAAAAGAAAATAAATAATCATCTTAATACGATGCTAATACTTTAGTTTAATCAAATGAGATAATTTTATATTATGATAAATAATAATGTTAAAAATTTCCAATGATAATTTAATATTTATAATATTATTTTACTATCATTTATGTATAGGTTACACCTTTATCAAAATTTAATGAGTTACAGTTGATCATGACTTTATTAATATAAAATAATATAACAAGACTAATTAGAAAAAATAGATTGAACAATGGATATGTTCTAGATATTGACAAGAACATTATACTTTGTGAAGATTTTAATTAATGTAAATAATAATAAGTATAGATAAATATGTATCTATTAAGATATAAAATAATTTAATAAAATAAGTTAAAATAAAAGAAAGGAAGAAGCAATTTTTTCGTGTCAATGACAAGAATAATTTGTTCTTGATGTGGTAATAAAAAATAGTGGTTTCACAAAATTCGAATGATTTCAAAAGTGGTGAAAATTTATTATTTTTGGAAGTGTATGAATGAAAAAAGAAGAAGAATAAAGTGCTTATTTTCACATTGTTATTGTACCAAATAGATCATGACGCGAAGTGTGGGGTAGAATAGAAAATGACCACAGGTTAGGGGATTAACCAGGATCAATCTTCTGTAAAGGTTTGTCTTCACTTCAAATTTTAATATTTATAAACCTAGCACACTCATATCACCGCAAGTATACGGCAATCGATGAGTACTTTAGGTGTCGATCCACTAGGACACTTTGCTTTCACACTTCTATTACTGCCCTTCCTCAGCCAAGCTCTCGCGGTTAGGGGGCTTGACACTAAAGGTCCAAGCCCTAACCGGAATAGGTGAGAGGTAATCAACAGAAATAATATTTTTGGGTTT
>LTAE01006757.1:0-26444 GCA_001647135.1 Pontederia paniculata
GATGGATGGCTTGCACATGGCATAGGTCCTGGTCATAGATTGAGGATTGGCTTCCGCATTGACATGTACTTAGTGTTGACCAGTGGATTGGTCAAATGAAAGTCACTGATGTATGACGGTAGCGTCTCCAAAGTCAAGATTTTTGCCAGGTGGCAAGGTCTGATTTTGGGGGCGTTACATTAAGAACATAGACCGTGTTCAGCGAAGTTCAGAAATGACCGTGCTCAGTTGGTCGTGTTCTCCCTGAATGGTGACAAAGTAGAGAAAATGGATCGCGTCTCGCTATGATGCGGACCATGTCCATAGTTGCAGGTACTAGCAGACGTGTTGACAGATCAGATTGGAGAGCACGAAAACATACCACGTCGCACTTGATGCGGATTGTGTTCCTTGATGTCATCAACATATATAGAAAACAGAGTAGGAAACATGGACCAAGTCACCCTGAATCAGTCACGTCATCATTAACCTCGAAAGAGTCGATCTGGATCGTGTTGCCTCAAATATGGGTCGTGTCTAGAGACAACGCGGGTCAGGTCACCTTGAACCCTGACCCCGTCCTATTAACATGATCCGATAGCAGGAAAACGAATTGTGTCCTTATGTGATGCGGTTCATATTCCCATCACCGAAAGAAGGGTAAAAATTATTTTATTGTTTAGTTGTTTAATTGTTATGTGAACCAAAAACCCTAGATTTCAAAGATAATAAAGTCTAAAAAGAGAATGTTATATATATTTGAATTTATCCATGTTAATATGATTTGGTTCTTGATGAATTGTTAATGTGAACCTCAAGACGTAGGATAAATGAGTCCCTATTGGAACAACTAAAAAGAGGTTCCTTCAGGTTCAACTGGGTTTTTTGTTGGAATAACTAAATTCCTAAGGTTCAATTGATAATGGTTTCTTGCTGGGACAACTGAAAAGGAGTCCCTTCAAGTTCAACTGAGTTCTAACTTGAAATAATTATTCATGAATTTCTTTGGGAACAACTATAACCGCATTCCCTCAGGTTGCTTTTGGGAATTTTTGCTACTGAATTTATAGGCCTAACTAGTCTTAATGACACCGAGGCACAAGCCAATGGCGTTCATGCTTAAAGTTTATTATGATTGATTGTCTTAGTTGAATAACTTAGGACAATAGTATGATAAGATATGTAAAAGGATCATATGAAAAAAAATTAAATTGGGCTTGAACCTATTGAATAGAAAATAATGAGCATTGTCTCGTAGCAATGTAATTGAGGTTCTTGCAATTGAATAGTCAATGACAAATTGAATTGCGTAAGGACATGAAGTTCTTGCAACTGAATAGTTAATGATATGTTAAAGTAAAAGAACAACTGAATGAGAAGGTGAAAAGGTAAGTTCAAGAAAATATAATTATTAATTATTTTTTCTAGTGATGTTGTACATATGATATTCTTTGTTGAATATTTTCTATAAATATTAAGTTTCATTGCTCACGAAAGAATAGTCTCCCCTAATTTTGATAATGGAAACGATGAATACAATGAATAGATGATGATAGTGATAGTGTAAACATTCATGATATGAAGACTTATACTTGATAAGAGTTTAGTCCTAAATCACGATCATTTTATTAGTTTTGTCTTTTTCATTATTTTGGAACAATATAACATAGCATTTTATTTGATTAGACTAGTTCAAAGACTTTTATTTTAAAATTATTGCTTCTACATAATGTGCTGATATTATTGAGAGTCTTTTGATCAAATATTAAGTTAAAAAAAATCATAGCGCTTTCATGTCTGTATTTTGTCAAGTGTTTTATCGTGAAACGCTCATATGGTTAATTGTTCAGTTTTAAATTTATGGTTTAGATTAAAAGAGGAGAGAAAAGAGATAATGAAACAATTACAATATTTTAGTTGGATGATTTTAGGTTATTTTAATTTAAACTATAAGTTTAAAAATGAACAATTATACATATATNTTGAGAGAAAGAAAGCCTTAGTTCCCCTTCTACGATTCGAGTGAAGAATCCATGATAGAAGGGATTGAGAGTTCGTGAGCGAACTTGTAAGAGGTTGTCTCCTTGTCCTCTAGAAAAGAAAGGAGAAGTTGTAAGGGAGCCTTTACCCTTGAAGCAGGAGTTCAGTGATCTCCGGAGGTCTCGAGTTCGAGAAGATCGGAGCGGGGACATAGGCTAGGAGTTCGGCCGAACCTCGTCAACAAACCTTGGTGTTTGTTTGCTTGTTTATTTTCTTGTTCTCTTCTTCTTCTACTTGTTTATATTTGCATGTGTATGCTTCCGCTGATATAACTAACCTAATCTAACAAAAATCATAAAAAGTTTTAATACACCAATTCACCCTCCCCCTCTTGGTGCCATCTAGATCCTACACCGAGCAAGCAAGAAATCCCCTAGAGACTCTAAGATCCTTTTTCAAACCTATTGTACAAGCTTCTTCCAAAGAATACAACTTTCTAGATGCATATGATGATATTTAGACAAATGGGATGAAATGGCCTAGGTCACGGACATGACATGGATGTCACGGGCCGTGACCCAAAGGGGCGAGAGCTACTCTTTTGGTCACGACCGTGACAAGGATATCACGGGCCATGACCCAAAGGAGTGAGTGTCATCCCTTCAGTCATGATTGTGACACGAATGTCACAGATCATGACATGAAGAGAGCAAGTATTACCCTTTGGTCACAACCATGATGATGTTTTCACAAGCCGTGACGCCGGGGGGCGTGAATGATTGTGACTGTAAGGACACGGCCGTGAAGAATGGAACGACTGTGAGGCGTTCACATCCACGCGGAATTGAGAAGTCACGGTCATGATGATTAATTTGCGGGCCATGAAACTGGTATCAAATGGAACTGGGCCTTCGGTAAGGGCCGTCGTGACAAGATTGTCACGGGTCGTGACATTTTACTTATGGTCTAGTGGTGTTATTTTAGCTCCAATTTGATGTTCAATGCTATCAGGTTATCCTTTCTTGCTATTAATTTATCAATTATATGCTATGTTTCAATTCTTATAAGGTTGAAAACATTGTCTGATGCTCACAATCACCTATACATCGAAATATACACAAAAGCAAAAAATATATTAAAACATGTACTAATGATTGCTATGTTTGATGTATTTTAAGTAAGATGAAGTATGATGAATTAATCGAGGTGCATCAATAATGGGAAGAGTAGTTAATAACACTTTCCGAAAGGTTAAGCCTTCCACTAACAATAGTGATTGGACTTTCCAAGATGGACCCCAAAGGAAGGGTTTGGCCTAGCTAGCCAAATGATGTATTAGTATTACCCGAGACTCTTCATATAAAAATATGAATTAATCATATGGTTAAGTTAAAGATGTGAGTCAAAGAGAACTCAAAGGAAATTATATGATAAGATGAAAAAAAAGTAAAGATGTAAATAATGATAAACATGAATATAAAATATTTATTCACTTATATATTTCATGTATGGAATGGTTAATGTATATCATGTGTATGTCATGTCTATGCTTCATGTTTATCTTGATATTGAATTGATCTATGCTCTAATATTATGTTTATAATCATGATTATTATTATATTAAATGCACGTTGTGTAACATAGGCCAACCTTTACATACTCTAATCGGGGAGTTTTTACCTTTCTTGTTTCTGTATCTATGCAGGCGATGATGTATGATGGACTTAGAGGTGGTTTGCTCATGACGGCTTAAGCTTGCACATGATCATGTCTAGATCTATTAGGTCTTATTTTAAATTATTAATGTTATGTTTAATGAACTTGTTTATTATATTATGAGTCGAATGAGCATATGATTCTTACAATGTTATGAGTCTTATAGTTGGTCATGAATTTATACTCTTATATGGCGAGATATATATACTTATAATTTTAATTATATTTTTATTATCATAATTTATCATTTTCACTATATGTTTTCGGTGCGAAGCTATGTTTAAATTATATGTTATGGGTCTACCTGTTTTATGTAATTGCTTAGTAGATAATTATAAATTGTTCAAAAATGCAACGTAGCGCCGTCGCAGTGATAAAATTATCGACTATGTTAGCTATTTGATTGTCATGTTTTTGCGGCGAAAGATAAAAAAATAGCAAATTATAAGATGATTTTGGAAAAAAATATACAAATAATATCTTCTCAAAGCCACGTATTGACTATTTGCCCCTCATCATAAAAAGTAAAAGAACCATCAAATTAATGACGACAAACAATAACGAACAATAATTTTCTGGGCGTTCAAAATCCCAGAGCGGGGAAACGATCCAGAGCAAGAAGTTTGCAGTAGAATAGAACCATCTAATTTAATGTGCCCCGTACATAATTATAAATTCCCTTCACAAAATTGTAGAGACTAGAAGCACTTTCTGTGCACAATTGAAGGTCCGGACTCATCGTACTCTGCTTTTGCAATCCACATCTGTCAAGAACAAAGTTCATGATTAATTCTCCTCAACTTATAAGAACGTAGAAAAAAAATGATTTTTAGTGCTCAAAGTTTACGATGACTATATCAATTGTTTTAGGCCATAATAATGTGCACGATTTCAGTCATGATTGGCTAAGTTTTTACATAGGTATATACAATAGGAAGCAGTTCAAAATTGTTTCTGTACCTGTTGGAATGTGCTAAGAGATGCCAAGATGGAGCCTCCAATCCAGACGCTATACTTCCTCTCCGGCGGCGCGACGACCTTAATCTTCATGCTGCTGGGCGCCAGCGCGGCGATCTCCTTGCTCATCCTGTCGGCGATCCCCGGGAACATGGTCGTCCCGCCGCTGAGCACTATGTTTCCGTACAGGTCCTTCCTGATGTCCACGTCGCACTTCATGATGGAGTTGTACGTGGTCTCGTGGATGCCCGCCGCCTCCATCCCGATCATGGACGGCTGGAACAGCACCTCCGGGCACCGGAACCGCTCCGCACCGATGGTGATGACCTGCCCGTCCGGCAGCTCGTAGCTCTTCTCCACTGTGGAGCTCGTCTTCGCCATCTCCAGCTCCTTCTCGTAGTCGAGGGCGATGTACGCCAGCTTCTCCTTCACGTCCCGCACGATTTCCCGCTCCGCCGACGTGGTGAAGGAGTACCCACGCTCCGTCAGGATCTTCATGAGCGCGTCCGTCAGGTCCCGCCCCGCCAGGTCGAGGCGAAGGATCGCGTGCGGCAGCGCGTACCCTTCATAGATCGGGACGGTGTGGCTGACACCGTCGCCGGAGTCCAGAACAATTCCTGCCACATGAACGTACGCACGTAATTAGAGATCCATTATGCATGCAGCATGCATGCAGACTGTACGCAGGTAGGAAGGAAGCTCGGCACGTACCTGTGGTGCGGCCGCTGGCGTACAGGGAGAGGACGGCCTGGATGGCGACGTACATGGCCGGAGCGTTGAAGGTCTCGAACATGATCTGGGTCATCTTCTCGCGGTTGGCCTTGGGGTTGAGGGGGGCCTCGGTGAGGAGAATGGGGTGCTCCTCCGGCGCCACCCGGAGCTCGTTGTAGAAGGTGTGGTGCCAGATCTTCTCCATGTCGTCCCAGTTGCCGACGATGCCGTGCTCGATCGGGTACTTGAGGGTCAGGATACCGCGCTTGGATTGCGCCTCGTCCCCCACGTACGCGTCCTTCTGCCCCATGCCCACCATCACGCCCGTGTGCCGCGGCCGCCCCACGATGCTGGGGAACACCGCCCTCGGCGCGTCGTCTCCGGCAAATCCAGCCTAATCAAGTACGTACAGCATGCATGCACTCACATATATTTAAGTAGAAATAAGAACTTAATTAAGCGCGCAGTTGTGGTTGTATATACCTTAACCATTCCGGTTCCATTATCGCAAACCAGAGGCTGGACGTCTTCCCCATCCGCCATCTTCTACTACGTATCTCTGAACAGGAGAACAAATTAAAAAGGAGAAGTGCATCACTACAGGCAACAAATCCATCATATCTCGTTATTACAGAAACAGTCGATTAAGATGTATGAACAGACCAAGAAAAGCACGCGTGCAGCAACGGAGGAGGGGGACAGAGCGAGGCCCTTCTGCGAGATGGCTCTCTTTCTGATATGTGCCGTGCCCTCTTCTTCTTCTTGTATCGTCCTCTAATACCCTCCTCCTGGTAGTCCCAAGGAAGCAAAAGAGCATGAGGTTGTGGTGGCAGAAGCAGCTGAAGGGAGATGCACGCATATGGTTGGAAGCCCGCTTCCAGCGCCACATTTGAAGCTTTTAGGCCTTGGCTCTTTTTTTATTAACGTCCGGTTCTCCCTCGCCGCCACGACCATGAACCACCGTGCACCACTCGGCGTTCCGGTTGGGTTTTAATTGGAACATTTTTGCTTTGAATTGGCCGGTTCAGTCAGGTCTTCTCCTCGTAATGGTATGCAGTATGCTGCAGATTGTATATAGGTAAGTGGGAATTGCATTCCTTAAGACAAGTCCCAACTTTTAAGTGTATCTAGCCTTAATTATTTGTTTTTTATTTGAAAATTATTAATCTCTAATTTTAATTTTAATTATTATTTTATTAGAAAGAAATGTCAAGCGTTCAACGATATTTATCACTTAAATAATTAGATGTTACAATTTAAAAAAAAAAAGAAAACACTAAAATATGAATATCTTCTTTATAAAACATAAAGTTTTCTTGGTTCGAATAATGAAAAGGTACTAATTTTTAGATTGTAATTATAAAAATTTAAGATTTGGGGATATGACATTTATCTATGTGACAATCGAATCATATTTTAATGGTTTTATTAACAAATATTATTATGCAAGTTAAATCTACAATAAATTTAAATTTTGAGTATCATGTCCAAAGCTAAGATATTCGTCTTCTCAAATTAGTGATTTCAAATTTTGATATTGAAACTATTAACTCCCATTATTCAGACAAAAACTTGGTTATAATAAAAATAAAAATATATATTTATATAAAAAATAAAAAATTAAACTATATCTTTGAAAACTTTTAAAGTTTGAATTTTTTTTATAATACTTACATGTATGTTATTCCTTAGTAAATAATATTGTATTCTATATAAATCATAAAATCTCCAACTTTGTTTACATCTAATTCAATTGTTTGAACATGGTCTTAGGATTAAATTGATGGCTTAGAATAAATTTGTCTTTACACTTTGGACGAGTTTTTTTTATTTTTTTTTCTTACACCTTGAACATCGGTGTATAGAAAAAGGCCTAATAAAACTGGACATCATTCGACTAAACTTGGAGCAATATTGAACACAAAAACTTCTGCTTACACATACATTTCTGTTGCAATTGGGAACTAACTGCTTCCTTCAAAGAAGAAATGGGAAAACTGAGAAAGTTGCGAATTGCGATGGCTTGTCAAATAAAGTTAGACACCACACGCAACCAAGGGAAACAATCCAGCTTTATAAAATAAGTCACAACTCAAATACAGACAGTGGTCACAATATTTAACAAATGACTTCAATTGAGTTCGTGACATGAATTTGAACTTTGAGCTGAAGCTAAGAGTTGGATCCGAGATCCCGAGATTATCACTTCCTGTAGTTAAAATACTTCTCATTCTTCCTCCCAGGAGTAGATCTATTCTTTGAATGATTCAAAGACAAGATGTCATATCAGGAAATTTCAAACTAGTATGGCTTGCAACACTTTCTAATTTCTTATCAAGCAAGCAAGTTCAATTATCTGTCACCTCGAAAATCCTAACACTTTGATCTGCTCCGCAGGAAGCAAGGCTCATTAACCTCGAGCCATCTGTTTCTTGCTTCCTCCAAGATAGACGGTGAACTGTTGAAACATGACACAAATAGGGATCAAAGCGAATTGTAAGAACTGCATTGAAAGGCAACACGGAACTAGCATCAGCAATGTCTCTTCCGCCAGAGACATTCCAGAGCTCTATCATCCCATTGTCCATTCCCACTGCAAGGATGCCGAGGTTCCTTGACCTTTCACGACCAATCCAAGCTAATGCCGTAACACTATCAGCAAACTGAGGCAAGGTACAAAGTTGCTTGACAGAAGATGAATCCACGATGGTCCATATCTTAACACTCTTATCCCTTGAGCCAGTGGCAAACTCATAACCAAATGGATTCCATGCACATGCCCATATTATTCTTTTATGTGCCTCTTGCTTTGCAATCAACTGAGGATTAACCTCACATCCTGGATGTAAAATAATATAATGATGAAGCAAAAACATTGATACACCGAAAAAACAACCTAAAATGTGTGAAATATGAAAAATAGAAATTGGTTCATTAACTAAGTTGTAGTTGCAAAGGAGATAGTAAAATATGAAGATTCAATCAGCTTAGTAGCCTTCATAACCTTCAAAATATGGACGACCCTAAAATTGCAAATGAGGTAATCAGAAATAGGATGATATAAGAAATGTAAAATCTTGAGGAATCAACAATATTTGATGTTTGAATGATTTGAGTTTGGTTTCAACTATATTTGGTTAATATTTGGTTAACTTCCTCCTTTTGAGGGGAAACCTTTCTTATGTAATACATGAGCATAGTGTGGAAATAGGGAAATACACACTTCAACATGTCAGTCTTGTTAAAAATCAAAACCAAATATGCGATGATTAGAGTCTATAGCAGGACAAAAGATAAAGCATGGGCCTAGGTCATTCACTAAACTACTAATACTTGGCCTAGCTAACTAGCTTACTAGGTAGAATATATTAATTATAATTATAGTAAAAAATATTATTTAAATTTATACATATAATGAATATAGTAAATACTCGACTCGCCATCTAAGCTAAAAGATCAAGCCATTTATAAATGAGCTATTGTTATTGAAATAAACAGACCGGCGAGTTGTAAAACAATGCTCGAGTCATTTATCAAAATAAAGCAAACGAGCCAAACCAAACCAGACCAACGAAAGGACAAACATGTTTCGGTCCCTACCTGATGCCATAAACAAATGGCCATTACCAAGATTTGAAGTCTATTGGCACACATTATGTCAGTTTTTAGACAACAAAATATTCGTCATTATGTTGATGTGGGCCAGGCAACACAACTGAGTGTCAGTCAAGCATGATTCCCCAAATTGCAAAATTGTCTAGAATGCTCTTTCATGAATTAAACCTACTTGACAATTTTCAATGCATAGAAACTTTTTAGCAAAAAATATGACTTGTCAGTTTTTTACTTACTATTATGTATTTAAGATAGGTCAAATGTGTGGATTATGAATTACTACCACCAAAACAATGATATCATGTGAAATCTAAATCCTATAAATTAGGGAAATGGAAACCAGACCACATTTCATGTGTGACAATATAATTTTTGTTATCATTCTAAAAATCAATATTACCAAGATAATATAATCTAAGATATTTTATTTTGTTTAAGAGAATGCCAGGGAGATCTTAGGCCATATAATGTTCCACCCTCATATTACCAAGATAATGTAATCCAAGATAATCTATTCAACCCTTCAATAAAAAATCTGCCCACCGGCGCTGAAATGCTATTATCATATTATGTGTCTTCTATTTAAGAATATTATAGGGATTTTTCTAAGGGTATTATAAAAAAGAATTAAAATTGGAATGTTAAGAAACAGACTGAAGGAACTAAAGTAACTTTTAGGGGCAATAGCATTGATTCTCAGAAACCCTAAAAAATAATATGAAGTAAAACACCCATAACGAGAAAGAAGTGCTAATGCTACTACTCACTGATTAAATATACATACCACCACTTTTGACCGAGAATACAGAAAACTGGCGATCCCTTGAAACAGCCAGAAGGAAAGAGTCATCATATGAGAATTCCATCTGCGTGACTGTTAGGCTGTGAGCTTTCATGCGACCAACTGTCTTCCAGGATCCAACCTCCCATAACCATATTTCCGCAACAGTTGTTGACTGTGCCTGCAAGATAGTTGAAAAGCTTTGGAGAAAATGTTGATATACTATGTAGATAAATCAGATCCACAGTCTCATCCATTAAATAGATTTGTTAGCTTGGTATAAATATTTTCTCTCACTAGTGTAGATAAGAGAACAGCAGCTACGAGCATTAGGGTGCTCCATGAAGGCATCACATGAAATATATTTTTGAGGAAGGTTGCATCAAATATTTGGAAGATCCAAATATTATAATGGCCAACAGGAATCCATGTGCATATTTTTGCTTGAGACAAGTGAAACAGCCCATTGAATGCCAGCATACTATGCAAAAGTTCTGCACTTTTTAGCAAAATTCCAAACACATATGTCCTCTAGCAATCTCTATCTACTTCAAATAAAGAGATGTGAAACATCATCATCCGTCTTTACAGCCTCTAACTTAAAGAAAACATCATTTACAAGTTCTTTGCAAGTTCCATGCAGTCAACTCAAACAGTAAACATAAAGATTAAAGAAAACATGATTTAGCCCAAGTACAGAACTTGATATTTTCATGAATAGAAAAACATTGGTGCAACAATTTTATGCACGTCATGCTGATATCTGCCAACAGAACCTACAAAAAAGTTTCAGAGATACAGGTTCAATCCAGGAGCCTCAACTAAGATCAATTTAGTCTAACAATGTCCAAGTCTTTGGCTTAATGCTTAAGTATCACTTGCAAGATGAAATGATCTCTAAAATTTAGAAACCCAGTTAGGCAGGTCGACAAAAAGTCATGCCATTAAGTTTGACTTCTCGAATAATAAAAATCTTGAGGTATTAAAGAGAAAAAAAAACAATCTTATAGAGAGAATTGGTGCTTAGAGTTACAGAGCAAAGAGAACTACAAAAGTGTTGTGCTTTCCCTTGAAAAAAGGGAATGAAGTGTTTAATTGTTCTGTTTTTGTTTTCAATGTATTTGTCCCTCAAAGATGCATTACTTAGAAAAAAGTCTATCTTGAATTAAGGTTGTGTTCGCTGCATTACCATTATATATGACCTGACAATCTATATTGTCTTTAAGAAAGATTGCCACTTATTAAATTATCAGCAATGTGCATTACTTTGTTTAGTATGCATAAGTAACGTGACTAACAAGCTTTATTATCTTATTTACTATATAAAAAAATTAATAAATATTGTACAACTTACCAAAATACCCTTGATGAAAATAGTTTTTTTTAGAAGGAAAAGGATGACTACACGGCTTGTTAGTCATCCATTTGTATTAATTAAGATTTGAAAATGTACAGGTATATATCTGAGAGCAGTGCTAAAGGCTCTCACAAAATAGTTAAGTTTACAAATTTATATTAATTTAATTTAAATTCGGTGAACTTGAATCACAAACATATACTCTAAACTCATAGAATTTATACATCAAACATAAATGTATAAAGTAAATAGTATGGGTTTAATGCACCTATTAAGCACTTGATGCTTAGTAGGGACGTTGAGCATATTTTAACCACCCAATACATAATCAATGGTGGATCATCAAATTGACAAAAGATCATGCTCAAGATCCCTCAAGATCATCCACCATTGTTATGCATTGGATAGTTAAAGATATGTTCAACATCCCTACTAATAGGTGCATTAAACCCAAATAGTATACATTTTTCTAAAAATGATAATAACAAATTAATAAAAACTATTCTAAATTGTTTCTAAATTAAAATAATTAATGTTAAATTATTTATTATTTATCTAAATGAACAATCTATTATAATTAATAATAATAGAAATAATAATGATCAATTTAATGATAATGATTAATAATAATTAATAAAATATTATATTATTATTTATTTGATTATTTGTTTAACTAAAATTCTAAAGGAGAATGTGGAAAAAAAATTATAGCAAATTGTCAACCAAGTGGCAATCTAGATTGCTTCCTCTTCCATGGGCAATCTAAATTGCCACTTCACAAGCAATATGCATTGTCTGCAATATAGATTGCCTGCAAAATTAAAACAAGTGAACAGAGCGATGCGGTGGACCCAGTTAATTTAATACAACACTACTTGGTAATGTGGAAAGATTACCTCTAGAGAAACACCCCTAAATGTAAGTAAATTTGATACTACGCCAGAATTTAGAAAAGGGAAATTTAGATCTTCAAGCTGAAATTATGGAAATAAACATAAGGTTGTCCGTATGGAGAGGACAAGGCTCCAGGATACATAACATTCATATCAAAAACATAACTAGAAGCAAATGTTACATCATATTTATACTACTGAATAACTAACTAATCAAGGCACTAGGGACTTAGTGGGGGTAGTTAATGGAGCAATGGTGGCTGATCAGAATATGAGATATGCAATTGCTCTAACTTCCACTTCCATGTGTGAACATTTTAATTAGTTATCCTGGATCTATGGTAAAAGATCCACATGGCTTTATTTTGGCATAGGCCTTTATAGTTGGATTCCTATCAAAATTATATATGAGTTAATCCCTTAAAAAGTTATATTATGAATTAAGATGACAATATTATAATATTTGTATAACTTTAGCCTCTACTTTGATCACAAAATCATTGGAAGGTGCAACTTCTTCAGATACCTTGCATGATGAAGCAACTAACTCGCCCTTGTGATCAGAGGAAAGAGAAAAAAGCTCATTCCCATGGCCATAAAGCTTATGGGACTCTGGCCATAATGTATGCCATGCTAGTTGTTCCTCAATCGGAGGAGTCGTAAAAACAGTAGGCACGGCCTCAGGTATGCTTTCTAAAGAATCCGCTGCATCATTGTTAAGCTTGCTTGAAGCTTCTGCATTAGCTGTCACATTGAGCAAACAGGTCCCAACTGTGAGGATATTGCACCAAACATAAAAAAAATGACAAATGATGTGATATAAAGTGCCTTTCACTAAGCACATATACAATAATATGTTTAGACATTGAACTGACAAATGCTAGAGTAACACTTATTAGCGAGTGGACTATTGCTGTAAAGATGTGAGAAGACAACTGAACTAAACATCTCATTTTCTGAGGAAATTGGAAGATCATGAGCTGGAAATGTTATACCTAGAAACAGGAAGTCAAAATAGTTTTTGAAGGCAACATGTGCATTATTGGGCAACTTGAATATCAACTTATGTTGATGTAGTGCTATCGGCTATGTTTATTATCGATCATAGTTGTAACATTGATCGAACCAGGTCCATAACTAAGCCTATAAAGCATCCAATGAGCATACAGACAGCACAAATCAACAAAGAAAATTTTGTGAATGCTCGAAGACTTTGATTCCCTTATATGTAGATCAAACTGTATGTGTGTTAACATAAATTCTTGCAAATGAACAATAATACTTACGATGTTTGAACTTTAGGTTTGATTTTAAGTACCAGGTTCCGGTCTAATGATATATACCATGCAATTTTGAAACCTAAACCCATGCAATAGTGGTAATTTGGTATCCCTACGTTGATTAAGACAACCATCCAGAATTAACATGTGACAAGCTGAAAGATAAACAGATAAAAATGTGCATTTTAGCATTTCCACAACATTAACAAGTACCTTCTAAATTTCTTTATCATTCATAAGAAGCATATCATCAGTTATTGCAAGTTTATAAGGCAGAATATATCAATCTGCATGAAATAAAACCGAAGTTAAATTTAATACTTTAGCAGCTTACCTCCAAGTCCCCATTACAGAAACAAATGTTATCACATCATGTATGATATGTCAGGAAATCTATCTTCTACCTAATTTTACCACTTTGATTACTTAAAATCATAGACTCAACCGATATATCCAGTTAAATGCTGTTTATTTTTATGGGTGCCTATGGATATCATGGATAAATTCGGCTTCACTAGCATTATGATTTTGCATAATATGTTTGCCTCAGGAAACGAAAGCTTGCTTTTTGAGAGGGGAAATGAAAGCTTGTTAGAAGCATGGTGCTTTGTGAGTCTGCGCGCTCTTTTGCAACTAACATTTTTCTTGAATCCTTTTAGAATTTTTCCTTCAGATCGCATTCACCCTTAATGTGTATCCTCAAAAAGTACAACAAAATGAATCTACATGAAGGCCTTAAATTTTATGATTTTATCATACATCCTCTTATGTCTGGACCAGACAAGGCATGGTTGAGTTCCAGGTCTGCCCGTCCTTATGTAAAATATATTAGAATGCAGGACATCTAAAAATTTCAGGTTCTGCGAGGAAAAAGATAGATGTACACCCCTTGCAATGAAATGAAATAATGCCTCATCTAGCCTAGTTGCAAGAGAGCCAGTGCCATCAGCTTGTGGTCTAAAGTGAAAGGTTAACAGACACCTCACCATGGACATATATGGGCTTTTGTGATAGCCCAAGAGCAGACATGTTAGCCCCTAAGATCCGAACATCTTCAAGAGCATTCTCAAAGTTGCTGGAATTTTGAATTGATGCATGATTAAGTGTCTTCAAAAATGATAAAGGAGCTTCAAAGACTCTAGCAACCTTTTCATCAGCACCACAAACAAAACGGTGGTTTCCAGTGCCTCTTATGAAGGTAACACAATTAATATCATGCCCGTGAACTTGTGGTCGAGCAATCTCATACCATGAAATCCTGTCATCAGAGCGCACATCATTCCAGGGGGAGAAGATACGAGTTGTCTGCAAAAAGATCATAGCTAAAGCAATTACCAGTTTGATCTAACTAAACAAAAAACTTGGCTTGTCTAGCTATTCATAATCATCTGAGAATGGAAAGAAGATTGGATCAATGGTAACCAGAGCAATAACCGATGCTACAGCATAAACTACAGCTAGAAAACTAGAGAAAAATAACAAAATTTTCCATATAAGTCAACCAAATAACCAGGGACATAGGTAAGAATACTAACTTGGTCATGACTAACAGAGAGCAAATATTCACCGGATCTTGACCATGAAATGTCAGATACTGATGCAAAATGACCAGAGGGGACCTTTTGTGGTTGCCAATTTTCAGAATCGCCACCGACATTTTTCCATAAATGAAATGCTCCACCGTATCCATGAGCAAGAATAGATTCACCATCTGGTGCCCAATGGCCACCATAAAAACCCAAGGCAGAGTGACTTAGTTCACCAACAGTCACCACATTTATCCATATACCAGTGATTTTTTCAGGTCTCCATATCATCATTGTCTTGTCCATAGATGCAGATAGGATGCTCATAGGTTGATTATCATCAACAACTCCATCTATCATTGAAGGAGGTTGCCATTCAATGGAATATACCCAGTCTTCGTGCCCAACCAGCAAAGATTCTAAGGATACTTGATAGCAAGCAGAACCAATCATGAAGCTGGGACCTTCAATGTATGACGTCAATCCAATATCTTCTTTCCTGTATGACACCTCAGATTTAGCAGCAGAATGATGCATGACCAACTTCCATATGCGCATGCTTCTGTCCTGAGATGAACTTACAAGGAAAAGGCTTCTGTGTTCACTCTCTAAATGAATTGGTAATGAAAAATCCAAGCATCTTATCCAATCCGTGTGACCTTTTAACTCACAAGTAGATTCAAACTGAATGGATTAAAGATAACCAATTATCATATCAGTCAACCTTGAAAGAAATAATTACTAAATATTAAATTGCCGCTTACCTTCCTTCCCCTACTACCAACATAAAGATGAAT
The DNA here is from genome assembly GCA_001647135.1 of Pontederia paniculata. Classification (NCBI taxonomy): domain Eukaryota; kingdom Viridiplantae; phylum Streptophyta; class Magnoliopsida; order Commelinales; family Pontederiaceae; genus Pontederia; species Pontederia paniculata. Next base: position 15,593 of record LTAE01006757.1, read on the forward strand.
CTTATGGTCTAATCCTCCCATGGCTAGAATTATATTCTCAGTATCTCCTGGCAATTCTGCTAATGACAATGCAACCATGGGCTTTAATCCCACAGAAAAAGAGTCCAAGCAAGAGATCTTACAGTCACCTGTGTAACAAACAAGTTCTTAGTAGTTAGAAAGACCATAAATGTGCTTACTTTAGTAGGATCCACATCCACGACATATTTAAAATGACAAGGATTATTGACAAGACAAATCTATGTAGTAGATGTAAAGCACAAATGGAATATGCAGATTATATGACCCCATTCATCAACTATGAGGCCTTTTCTTTTGCTCAACTGTGTGTGGAACTGAAGTGTCAAATGCAGACAATACAGTCCCATTTCTTATCATGCTTGTTTTTTTTTCTCAACTATGGCACACAAAACCAAAGTGTTGAGATGCAGACAATACAATTCTGTTGATCTAGGTTTTCAAGAATAGCACACCTGATGCTTATAATTACAAATTACCACAATGGAAAGTATCAAGGTAAACAAATGGATGATGAAGAATTTTCAATTAGCTTGGATGCTCACCCTCTAAAAGGAGCATTTCCCATACAGCAACAATACCATCCGAAGATGCCGAAGCAAATACTGCAACATTTTCAGAAACCATCATGCCAGTAATACATGTAACCCCTTTTTTATGAATTTCTGGAAGTTGTGAAACTTTCCTCCACTGCAAATTAAATTACAATAATAGCTAAACTGCTGATATGTCACATAAACACATTAAAGGTTTACATAAGTTGCAAAAGAAGCATTTTTGGGTGAGTGCAAAGGAAGCAATTTGATGCATTGCGTGAGCAAACAATTATATAAAAAGATTTAAATGTTGAATTGCAATTTGTTATGACCATGGAAAATGAAATATCATATTGTCTTGAAAAATCTTTGCATGTACCAAATGGTTCTAGGAGTTTCCATGTGAAATGTAATACAAATTTATGCTGCAACATGAAAATAATCGAGTAATTACGAAATTTTTTGACAGAAACTGCTATGTTATATCCAAATTGCAAAGCTTACAGCAAAAAGGTCCAGTTTCATGTCATTTAATGAAATAGCTAAACTTGTACTTCATCTTTTTAAGGCTTTTTTTACAAAACAGATTGTATCAAACTGAGGATGTTAAGAAAGATCTACTCAAAGAGCTTCTGCGCTGTTGAAATTCAAAGCATTGAAGGAAGCAAATTTAATGTATTTGAGGAAACAGCATGAAATTGTAAATAATTGCCTAATGGCAGATTTTTCCTGTTGAATTCTGAATTTCTCTTTTATTATTGATTATCCTAAACTTAAAGCTTCCTCCCCAGTTTGAAGTGTGATGATATCAGTAATATATTTAAAATGCTCTTTGATAAATATAAATCAAATAAAATTATTTATTGCGTCTGCTTTAAACAGACATGGACCCAAAAACTTGATTAAGATCAAATTTGCTTTACTCATGCCTCACATGGGCTTTGTTGCAAAATTTCAGTCAGGTAGAATATGAAATTAAGAACTAATTATCGAATAATATAAAGAAAGAAACCAGCTCAATGAGAAGTTTATTTTCTTGTTGCTAACATTAAACATAGAATATCACCTGTATGATTAAAGAACAACTTAATGTGAACAACTTTCAATTTTCTAAGCGCTGAACCATATTTAGACAGTCTACATAGCACCCATTCTTTCTTGAGTCCTTATGCATTGTTTCATTCTTGATTGACATGAAAATCTAAGTGCAGGATAAATCCCCTCTTCCAAGGTGGACAAAAGAGAAAATGACCTCTGTGTTTCAAAGAAGCACAATAAGTTGTAAAAGTTTACCTCTCTTCTGTTAACATGTAGCTGCCAGACCATGATAACACCATCAGAACTTCCTGACAGCAGATAATGAAACTCTGCATTTTTAACTGCCAAAATGACATGAAGACAACCATCAAGAATGCCCCAGAGAAATGGAAGGGAACATTAAGCGGACATTTTTCAGAATTTTGAAAGGCAAAAAGAAGAATCAAACAGAAAGGTATGATCCAGTGTGCAGCTCCTAAAAGATGTAACTATCTTCGCTTCAAGAAAAAGAACTTGTACAGCCAGCCCAAATTATGACAATATCATTACCCATTAGGGATGTCATGGTAACAATGTGAAGATTGACGAGGACATATTACTTAGTAAGAAGTATATATTCACTGAAATGAACAATAAAACCCATAAAGGGAGGAATGACTGAGGTTATTAGTTATTTTGTGAAACAGGATACTCTAGAGCAAACTCTTACAAGTTTAAGAGTTTATGTTGACAAAAAAAGTCAATTCGATGTAGAATCTTATATGAGCTACTCATAAATTGATAACGTAAAAATTCATAGACTCTTATAGAGTTTACACAAGTCTATATGATCGTATACAAATGAAGTTTACTCATAATGATCGAGACGAAGTTTACAAATGAGGTGTTTATAAATATTTAATATTAGAAACTTCATTGCAGCTAACTTTAGTGCACTTTTATCTCTTTTTTTTTCTAACTTAATAAGTTGCAACTATTGTTAGTTAGTAGTACTTATTAATAGTACCTATATTTATTACTTCATACTTTGTCGTATTAATGAAAGTTAGTTGTTTTAATACTTATGGATATTAAATAAATGCATAGTTTTGTATTATTGATGCATATTATTTTATAATTAAATTTATTTGAAACATAAACTCTACAAGTTCAGAATACGACTTCACAATACAAGTTTACATGAGGAAAAACAAGTCTACTTAAAGTCTCGAACTTGATAACCTTGAAGGGAAACCATTTAGACGCATAGAGCGTCCTTCTAACTCACAAAAAAATGATGTATGCCAACACATTAGGATATTCCATGTCAAATGCTTTTTATCAAAATGTTAATAGCTTATAAGTTATTTTGTCAAGTAGTCAGATTAGTTTATCTTTTGACATCAAAGTCTGAATACCAAACCAGAATTTGGAAAGGTTTAGCCTTCATATCAACTATACATGAGGAATGGCAAGGATCGGGAAGGGGAAACAGTATGCCATAATGAATATACATAGTTGATCATCTCTTTACACTAATAAAATAAAAAAGGAAGATGGAGGAATTCAGTTTTCCTTTTTGTAATTGTTAATGAGCGGGGGGATCTTGCAGGCCATTATTTGTTTCTTTACTAGCACATCGTACATTATTTTAAAGAGAGCATATTGTACATCTTATAAAAAAGTTGAATTAGTACTATTAATCATTTCTGTCTTCAAAAGAAAATGTTAGCCAATAAAGGACTTCAATTAATACAAAAGAAAATCAAGGCAAGATTAATTGTCTAAGCCTGTGTTTGCTTGCGGTTAACAGCGACCTACTCCAATGTCTTCCTCCATCAAGAAATTGAGGTACAAACGTGAAACTAAACTTTCAGATGGAGCAAATCCTAAAGCAACATTTACAATGACAAGAAAACATTTTAAAAGTGACAAAATGAAATTCTAATGCCTTTATATGTAAAATATTCTAACTCAGGCACAATTTTTTTTTCTCTATTATCATACTAGACGCAGTAAAGATTTACTCCTTTACAAACTCTTCTAATTGCAGAGTGTCAACAAATCAATCTAACTTTCCAAACCATTTTATTTGGCCTTAAGTTTTCAACCAAAGCATCCTCTCCGATGGCAGAGTGAGTACCAACACAGCCTATAAGAAATTACCAAATGAATACATACATATAATAATAAAAAAACAAAACGGCACCTTTAAATGCATCCTTGTTGCCCGGGATCCACCGCGTGCAATTGACGACGGCCTTATGCCCGGGAAGGGTGGTAAGAATTTGTGCGCTCTGCAGCGAATCGAGAACAATTATGGATCCGACGTCGAAAAAGGTTTCCATATAAGGGCAAGAGAAGGGACGTGCGAGTGAACCTGGGGGCAAAAGAGAGCGACGGCGTTCTGGGCGCCGAAGGAGACCAGACTGGAGGGGCCCCAGGAGACGTTTCCGACGATACGGTTGCAGCCTGCGCCGATGAACGCGCGTTCAACTGCCAGCGCCATGGGAATCGCGAGGGAAGGGCAAGCAAGCACTGTGAGGTTTAGGGGAGGAAGAAGAGAAGCCAACAAGGCCCTAAAACCCTACCACTTTGCTGTTAAACTGCTCGGCCTCTTAAAAGGCCATAGCGTATGGGCTTTCGATGGGCCAAATACTAATAAGGTTGGTAGGCTTTTCGTACCTTTTTTCTTCAGAGTAAAATTCTTGGACCCGGATTCTCTTAGCAATTTCTTTTGCATTTTTTATACGTATTTTATTTTTTATTTACTGATAATGCGAATAATAAAATTAGGTAATATATAAATGTTAGGAGCCGTGCAGAGTTGTTCGAGCTTTGGAGTTGATTTTCCTCAGCATATGTATTTGCTAAACATGTATATTAAACAATAAAAAGACTTTTATTTGCAATAATAATCTAATATTTAATTAAAATAAATTTAATAGGCACAATTGACATCACAAAATTGACAAGAGCTAATAGTCCGAGTTTAATTTTTAGAATCATCAATTTTATCAATATCCTTATGTTTTTTATCTTTACTCCTAATTAACTAGATATTAATAATATTGTACATCGAGAATTAAAAAAAAAATAATATTTAACCAATCATAGTCATGAAAACAAAACCTTTTAAATTATCACTTGCATTATTTAAAAGATTTTTTGTTCTTTTATTTTATTTTGATATTTCTATAATAGTTGAGGCCATTGGCTTAGAGCGTTAAATGTTTATCTCGACACTTTATCATCTAAACATTCACTTATCAATTGAACTATTCAACTGTCATCATCTTTTTTTTTTTTTCTGACAGGGAATTAGTTCTATGAATTTTGTTTACTACTAGATAGCTGGTGAATGACCCGATATTCGGTTTAGCATGATGATTTTCTTTTTCGATAGTTTAGCATTCATGAATTTGAACGCGTTTAATAGGAGATAATTTCATGCACTTCATGGTGTTCTAATATTTTTCTTTTTTTTAAAGTTAAATAAGTATATCATGTAATAATTTATTTGTTTGACAACAAAGGGAAAAAAGAAGCATTCAAATGTGTGATGATTATTATTATTATTAAATGTTATGATGATGACATAAAAAGTTTTTTTTCTTAAAACAATTTTTAAGTACCTACTATATAAAAAAAATTAAAATTTTAATAATGAAATATAACATGTCACTAAAAAAAGATAAATTTTATGTAAGCACATCTTATTAATTATTAGAATATAAAATTCTCCATAACAATTTTAATCACACTAATACAAATAAAATATTGCATTGGATGATATAAAAAATGAACCTCTAGGCTACCACTATAAAACTCCCAAAATGCAACACTTATGGGATTGACTCAAGAAGACTTTCGGCAGTGCTATATGGACTTTTGAGCAAACATAATGGACCCACAAAATATATATATACTAAGCAAGCTCATAGCATTATAAATAACTTGAAAGAGGTAAATATAAATTGCAACGAAAAATATAATATATATCATGATAATTAAATATAGTAATTAGGAAGAAGTTTAACAAGATAATATGATGATAGTTAAATCATGGTAACAGAAATATATCATATAAAATTCTTAATTGCAGGTAGCATCTTGCTACATAGAGCATAAATTCATGACCAAACATAATGCCCATACATCACATGAGTCTTAGGCTTATTCGACTCGAGACATAAAATAAAGATAACAAGTTCATTAGATATAACTCTAATGACTTATAGGCTCAGATGATCTAGACATGATCATGTGCAAATTATCGCCGACATGACCACACCATCGACAAGTCCATCATGCATCATCACCTGTATGGATCCAGAAGCAAGGAAGGTGGAAACCCCTTAGTTAGAGTATGTAAAGGTCAGCTTATATCATGCAACATAAGTATCATATACAATTCATCATGAACATAAACATAATCATTAACATATATGAATTCAAGATATCATAAGCATTACATACATGGAAAACGTCTTATATATGAAACATAGAAGAATTTATACATCTTATGTTCATGTTCATCATCATTTACATCGTCTTTCATCTTTACATAATTAGCCATATGATTAACCTTAACTCACCTTATTAATCATAGGTCAATTATTATCATTACTTTGAGAAGTCTTGGACAACATCAACACATAATATGGCTAGCTAGGTCGACCCTCTCTTCGGGGTTCTAGGAAGTTGAGTCACTATTACTTGTGAAAGACATAACTTCCCAGGAGTGCCGAGCCATCTTCCCCTATCATTATTGTGCTAAGACTAAATTCCTCAAAGCTTCATCTTCATTATAATACATCAAGCATGACAAATAATCTTATAATTTTAACTTAATTACGGTTTGGCATGCATAACGATGTCTAGGTGTACGTCAATCATCAAACAAGATTTTCTAACCTAAGAGAATGTTAAAGGACATGCAATTATTCAATAATAATTAAAAGAATACATGCATGAGCCATTACTACTCAAATAATAACCTAACATGATCGTAACATATAATTGTGCAATAATCATTAAAAGATTAACAACATGAATTATAATTGATTAATGAATAATCCCACATAAACATAAATTCATGAAGGAAATCAATTAAATAAGTTAACATGACTAAATGACCAAAATAAGTGCCACTATGGGCCAATTGGGTGTGCTACGGCATGAGCGGGTGTTACGGCCATTTTAGAGTTCGCTACAAGTGCATGAGAATTTCACAAAGCATAGTCGTAACCGGGTCATAGTCAGGCTTTGTTTGCTATACAAAAAAATTTGATTTAGAGGATTTACATTACGGCCATGGCACCGATACGACCTCACCAATGCGCTACGGTTCGAACCCATGCGCTACGGGTCCAAGTAGGTCGTTACGGCCCCTTGGTCTTGCTACAGCCTGGTTGTAGCGAGCATGAGCTTACTACGATCGGACCGTAGTGAGTCGCCAAGGGTCGTTTCTCCCCCATTTGATACCTATTTTACATGTAAGTTGTCTAATTATGCATCTATAACTCAATCTCTCCAGAGGAAATTCATAATAAAGCTACTTCATATGTTCTAGGGTCTATGACACACCAATTTGAACACAAAAATCATAACATTTGATATAATTGGTTTAGGTTTCACCCTAGGATTCACATAAATAACCTAGGGTTCCTTGCTCATCCCATTAGTGTCATTACGGTTTGGATACATGGAAAAATAATAGGAATGCTAAATTAAATATTCCAAGAATGTAACGTAGACATAATGAGCAGCATATGGTTCATGGCAACATGATTAAATATGAGAGAAACATAAGAACATATATACATATCATTCATGCCCTAAATCCTATATGTCATCCCTTACATTCTAAGAACAATGGTTCTTATACTCCTCAATTTCATAGGTTGAGGTGAGGAAGAAAAGGAATTAGATCCCCTTCACATATCTTGACAAGAAACTCTAGTTTCTTCTATTTCTTCCTCTTCCCTTCAAGCTTGATGAAACTCTAGCTCTTCCTTCTTCTTCTCCTTGCTCCTCTTGTGCATCTTGAGCTCCCAATCCACCTCCAACACCTTCTTGAGCTGAAAATGATGAGAGTTCTCCTTAAACCCTAGATTTGAGTGTCATGGGGAGAAGAAGAGAATATAGAGAGTGTGTGTTGGGATGGAAAAAGAAAGAGGTAAATTTTTTACTTACTCCTTTTTATACTTAAGGATTAAATGAATTATGGGTCATTAAAGTTAATGAGCTGCTGAAAAAATAAGTGGGTTTGGGATTAATAAATTGGGGGTTTACATCCTCCCCCTTAAATAAAAATTTGTCATCGAATTTGCAAAATGATAAATACTTACCGAATAGATAAGAATTTTTTTTCTCTCATTTCCTCTTCAAGTTCTCAAGTAGCATCCATTCCTCTATGGTTTTCCATGCCATACAACTTTATTTTGAAGATGCTTCCTTTGATAATCCAATATTTATATGGGTTGTTTTTCATATGTCAAATCTTTCTCGATATTTAGCTCTTCGATTCTTATCACATTTGCATCATCATGGTGTTATCTTCTAAGCATTGACACATGTAAAACATCATGAATTCTTGCATAGGATGATGGAAGTGCTAACTTATAAGCCATTTCCCTAACCTTCTTGATGATCTTAAAAGGTCAAATATACCTTGAGCTTAATTTTCTTTCTTACTAAAATGTATCACCCTTTTTGTAGATGAAGTCTTCAACATTACATATTCACCAACATTATAGATTTGTTCATTTCTCTTTTTTGGTTGACATAACTCTTTCGCGTACTTTGTGCTTCCAACATCATCTTCTTGATCAAGTCGCCTTTATTAGCGCAATCTTACACTTAGGCCCAAGAAGTCTTCTTTCCCTAACTTCCATCCAACATGAAGGAGACCTACATGGTCTCCCATATAAGGCTTCAAATGGGTCATCTTAATAGTCGCATGGTAACTATTATTGTATGCAAATTCTAGTGACAAGTGAGTATCCCAACTACCATGCCAATCTAATGAGCAAGCTTTCAACATGTCTTCAAGTGTTTGGATTGTCCTTTCACTTTGTCCATCGATTTGCGGATGAAAAGTCGTACTAAAGTTTAGCCTTGTTCTAAAAGCATCTTGTAAGCTTCTCAATCTTGAAGTAAATATTGAGTCTATATCCGACATTATAAAGGTGGGAATCCCATTAAGTCGATTAATTTCCTTGACATATAAGTCTAGCAAACTTTTCATTGATTGACTTATCTTCATTGGGAGAAAATGAATTGATTTTGTCAATCTATCCAAAATTACTCATATAGAGTCATGTCCACTCTGGGTTCTTGGTAATCCCATCACAAAAATCATGGTTATGCTTTGTCATTTCCATCCCGGTAACTCCAAGGATTGAAGCATATCAGATGGTCTTTGGTGCTCTATCTTGACTTGTTAACAAACAAGGTATCTTGACACATACTTAGCTATCTTTCTCTTCATGTCTTTCCATCAAAAACTTCTTTTTAGGTCTTTAAACATTTTGGTACTCCTGAGATGAATAGTGAATTCGGACTTTTGACACTCATCCAAGATTTTCCTCCTTAAAGTCTTATCATTCGGAACCCATAAGCGATCCTTGAATTTTATGGCACCATATTTGCAATAGATGAATCTTTTGTTTCCTTTTTACATAAGAAAATCATGTAGTCATATTTCGGGTCGTTTCTTTGGGCTTCAATGATCCTCTTTACTATATTTGATCCTATCACACGGAGTGTCATCAACATTACATTTTCACTAATAGAGGTCGGATTCTATTGCACTATATCTTCAAGAAAATTCCACTTGTGAACTCTTAGACAAACAAGTAATCATTCACATTTTTTACTCAAAGCATCGACCATGGTTTTGGCCTTCCCCAGATGATATATGATGGCAAACTCATGATCCTTAAGAAACTCGAGTCATCTTCTTTTCCTCATGTTTAACTCCTTTTATAAGAATACATACTAGACTTTTGTGATCTGAAAACACTTCAAAAGTCTCTCCATACAAGTAACGTGACCAAATCTTCAAGGCAAAAATAATAGCCGCTAGCTCCAAGTCATGAGTTGAGTAGTTCACTTCATGTTTTTTGAGTTGTCTTGACACATAAGCTACAACTCTCACATGTTGCATTAGTACGCAACCTAATTTGGTGCCACAAGCATCACTATAGATGACAAACCCTCTATTTTTCGAAGGTACAATGAGCACGGATGCGGTTGTGAGTCTCTTCTTGAATTTCAAGAAATTTGCTTCACACTTCGATTACCATTAAAACTTCACCCATTTTCTTGTCAAGTAAGTCAAAGGAGATGCTATCTTGAAAAAGATCTTGAATAAATCTTCGATAATATTCGGCCAATACTAAGAAACTCTCGATTTTCGTCACCATCTTTGGCCTATCCCAATTTATAATGGCCTCCACCTTGCTTGGATCTATCATAAGTCATCCTTTGACACAGTGAGCCCCAAGAACATAATCTTCTTCAATCAAAAGTCGCACTTGAAAAGCTTTGCATATAATTTCTGCTTTCTTAGTGTCCCCAACACAATTCTCAAGTGCTCTTTATGTTCATCGGTGTTCGAAGAATAGATCAATACGTCATCAATGGACACAATGACAAACTTGTCAAGGTACGGCCTAAAGATCGTGTTCATAAGATCCATAAAAATAGCAGAGACATTCGTTAATTCAAAAGACATAATGAGAAATTCATAATATCCATACCTCGACCGAAAAATAATTTTCGGTATGTCTTACTCGGCAACCCTCAGTTGATGATATCCAGTCCAGAGATCAATCTTAGAGAACAGTGATGCCGATGATAGTTGATCAAACAAATCATCAATGCATGACAAGGGATACTTGTTCTTGATTGTGGCATTGTTCAACATCCGATAGTCGATACAAAGCCTCAAGGAACCATCATTCTTCTTGACAAATAGGACCAGTGCACCCCATGGTGACACACTAGGTTTAATGAAACCCTTATCTAGCAACTTTTATAGTTGATTCTTCAACTCATGCATCTCGGTCGGTGTCATTTTATAAGGTGCTATTAAGATTGGCCCCACCCCCAGCATCAACTCGATTGTGAAATCAATCTCTCTTTGGGGTGATAATTGTTGAATCTAGGATCCCGAGTGAGTTTTGATGATCACAAATTTGTAAGGAAACTTAGTCTATACTGATGAACTTGTTGAGCTGATTTCTGTAACATGATATATTCAAGTTCAGAGT
>LTAE01006758.1:0-16199 GCA_001647135.1 Pontederia paniculata
ATGCTCATATGACCTCCTCCTCCTGTACCTGGTCGATCGCTTATATCCTTAGGACGCTCACTCCACACTTATGGTACTTCATTGATATATATCACGTATGCAGTGGTCGTCTATTCCTTCAGCTCAGGTCGACCGCTGTACTGAACTTGTCTATATCCTGTTACAGAAATCAGCTCAAACAAGTTCATTAGTACAGACTGAGTTCACTTACAAATTTATGATCATTCAAAACGTTCTCGGGATCCTAGATTCAACATGCTATGTCATCTTGATCAACTTTTGAAATAGTGTCATCTTCTATTGATGCTTCAACTCAACTAGGCTCAGCTATATAATCTTTGAAAAAATATTAGCTCTTTATTGTTCGATAGGTCTTTAATTGTGTGGTGTTTCAAGAATACTATATTTTTGCTTTCGATAATTTTTTTGTCAACAAGATCATACAATTTGTAGCCAAATTCTCCATCTTCATGCTTGATGAATATACACTTTTTCAATTTACTATCAAGTTTTCATCTCTCATCTTTTTTGGATGTGAACAAATGCTCTGCAACTAAACACTTTAAGATATTTGTATGAAACATTCTTCCATATTAACATTTTTAAAAATATATCACCATCAAGAAGTACTGATGGTGAATGACTAATTAAATCAATTGCAGTCATCAATGCTTCATCCAAAAATCTCTTTGATAGTTTAGCATTATTCTTTTCATTCTCTTCGCTAAAACATTTTGCTGAAGAGTCTTAGAAACTATCTTTTTAAATCTGAAGTCGAAGGTGTTCTAGTACTCTTCGGACCTCTGACCATCATTGTTTACGCGAACACATTTAACCTTTCTATTAGTTTATCTCTCAACTTTGCCATCAAATTTCTTAAACTCTGTCAAAACATGGTCTTCGTGTGCTATAAAAATATCCCAAATCCTTTTATAATGATCGACAATAAATGTAACAAAATAAGAGAACTATTTAGAATTTTATCATTCATATAACAAATGTTAGCATGCATCAAATCAAGTACATATGAACTTTTAGATGAAGAAGTTATGTTACTAGCCTGCTTACTAGTTAAATAATGTACACATATATCAAGAGATGTGTCTTTTATACTTGGAAGTAAATTTTGTTTAGTTGGTTTATGAAGTCCTTCCTCGCCAATGTGACCAAATATTTTGTACTACAACGTCGAAGGAGACATCTCTTTAGTCATATTTACTTTATCGGTGCAATGTTATATTTTAGTTTTGTAAAGTGTATGATTTTTTGTCCTCTCGCCAGAAGTAGTGAATCTATCTTGAATTTTCATAGTCCCCCTTTGAAATTACTCTCATAAACTTTCTCATCTATTTTTTCAATTGAAATTAAGTTCAAACGGACATCGATATATGTCTTACGTCTCGCAATCTTACATCTCATTGGTTTCAACCGAATATCACCAATGCCAATAATTAGGGTCTCCAACTTATTTTCCATTTTTATTGACTCTAACTCAAATTGAGTCTTGACTCATAACATTGACACAATCTTTTTTTAATAAAAAAGTACAACATATGTAAGCATTGCAATGTTATTTAGTCACTATTTTTTTTTTCATTTTCAGTATTGTCAAACCCTTCATGCGAGTCACACTTCAATTTTCTAGACTCTTTCTTGAAGTGTCATGGCTTGCCACAATAATAACAAGATATTTCCTAGACTTCAATAGACTTTGCTCGTTCATGGTTGTTAAAGTTTCTCTATTTGCTTCTCCCGTGAAATTTGATAATTAATGTTTTTGATAAATTTTTAAGTATGTGTTCTTGCATTTTTATTTTTCCATTGAACAAGCTATCTTTGATAATTCTAAAAAAAAATTCTTCCTAAAGCATAATTATTTAGAAAGATAATGAGTGTTTTCTAACTATCAAGTAATGAACTTAGTAACAATAAATTTTAGATCTTATCATCAAATATGATCTTTACTCCAGTCAATTTGTTAATTCATTCCTAAAGGCTACCTAGATGTTCTGCAACAAAATGATCATCTTTATGCTTTAGGTTAACAAATTGCTTCATTGACAATACCTTATTCTATGGTGATTTGCGCTCATATATCTCTTGCAATTTTTTCAGATGCGATCGGGTTCATTATTATTAGCAATATAATGAAACAACTTTATCGTCGAGCCATCATCATTATCTTTATCTTTAATTTTTCCATCTTTCCCACTTCGTGTCATCCATGCCCCTTGGATTTTGTAGCATCATATTCAATTGGATCATAAAAATCTATATAATTCAAATAATATCTCATTTGAGATTTTCAAATAGAATAATTTGCTCTATCAATACATGCATCCAACTATGGTTATTATTGTTCTTCGTTAAATTTATGCAATTTAATAACCGAGCTCTCCTACCATTATTGAGAAAAGACTGAACAAATATTTGTGAAATTATCTTCTTTCTCTTAATACAAATATTTAAATAAGATAATAATAATAATATAAAAAATTAAATTAGATAAAAATCTCTCAAGATGAGAGAAAAAAATCAATAGAGCGAGTAACAAATCTCTATTATGAAATAACAATAGGACAAAAATTTCTTCGAATAAACATACAAAATAAAAAATAATAATATCAAGTTTTAATATTGAATCTCAAAAAATATTATCTTCAAATATTTTTTTTGATAAACATAGATGTCGATGGTGCTAATTAATGATGATGTTGCTCGTAATGGTCTATTTTGCGTATGGTATATGAGCTTGTTTGAGTCTTATTGATCATGTAATAGAGAGAAGAATGAACTCTAATTAATATTTTATTTTAATTTATCCTTTGATGTTAGTTTTCTATTGAAACTGATGTAATAAATTTGTAATCTTCATATATAAAAAGAATGTTTTAGTTTAAATTGTTTGTTTTGAATGATGTTGCTAGTCTGTCGGTCAAAGTTAAGTCAATTGAAGTAAGTGTGTAGAGTCCTTAAGAGCACATTTTGCCAGCGGCCAAATATGATTTTGGGGATGTTACGGTTATGTATCAGAACTTAATAAGAAACACTTCTTAGTTGTCCCTAAATAGATAAAGATTCATGTGCAAGCATTACGAGCCATCATCGCGCCATCATGTATGAGTTAAGTTATAATATAGTCATTGTTTCTAATTCGAAGTTGTATAATTGTAGATGCCTCCATGATGCTCTATGACTAGGCAAACTAATTCTCCTCCTCTAGAAAATTCAGCATCAAAACACACAGAGGATATTCTCATACCATCCCTTGAAGATCGTAATAAATTTTGAATAGCCTGATGAGGGAAGTTGAAGGGAGCATCAGCGTGAGGAATCAAATACAATCTTACCTGACCAATTTAGTGATAACTAACTTTTTTTTAATAAAAAGACAATCTTTTATTGTAATTTATTTGCTTTATTACATCTAATTATTTATCATTATATTATTTCTAATTATTCAAGTTATTTTTTATATATAAATCACCATTTGTCCAATTTGTGGTTATCACTAAATATAATCTATATTTCAAATATTTACTAATTAGATAAAAAAATGAAGCATTTCAAGATTATTAAATAAAATGGAAATAAATAATAGTTTATATCCTAAAATTAAGGCAAACATATGAATATATTTTGATTTGTATATATCTTAATGATAGGGGAGTTCAAAATATTTTTTTTATCAAAATAAAGTATAAGATGTACAAAATATTATTGAGAAGATAAAATGTATGAGTAATATCAAAACAAAATAATAACCTTGAAATACTTCAATTTTGGTCTAGTTGAGAAAATATTGAAATATAGATTAATTTAGTTATAATCACAATTTCATTTATTTATAAAAAATAATTTATATTACGTTAGAAACCATATAAATAATGTAGTATAATGACAAATAATAAGTTGTAACGAAAAATTAAAAGTAAATAGTTTTTTTTTCATAAAAAAAATGTGTAGTATCAACAAGAAAAAGAGTATATAATGTACAGCTGAAATATATACAAAATAATAATAAATAATGGATTATAATGTAAATAAATAATATAATATTTTTTGATAAAAAATCTGGTTAGTATTAATAGATATAAGAGTATAAAACAAGAGTATTTACATTATATATAGATACATATATCTAACTTTTTTAAGAATGTGCTAACTTATTTTAGGAAGGTTAATTATTATAAATAAATCGAGACAAAATAGATAATAAGACTATTATTAATATTTTAAAAGTGATATTATGGAAATCTTTTGTTATAAAATATTTTTATTCTAATATGTATTAATAGTTTTTTATTTTTAGAAATGATATTAAAAAATCAACAATGACGTAGGTTTTTAACTTTTAATCAAATATTGGTTGAAAATTCTCCACTTTTTTTTTCGTTTTAAACACAAGCCCCATGAAATTTAAAAAAACTCGACATGATCTTATCCTTAAATATTATAAAATTAATTTATATTATCCGCACATTATACATTCTTTTTAAAAAAAATTAAGATAAAATATAAGGCCACAGAATTCGATGCCTTAGGATTAATAAATAATAAATTAGGTAAAAAGAAGTTTCATCGATGATTATATAATTATTAATAAAATAAATTAGTTAAACAATTATTGTATCAAGGATAAGAATTCAATGTAGTTTTCTTTTTGGGAGAAGCGGAGTCCTTTTTTTTTCAAAATATAATTATGAAATTTGATAACAATACTTTATACTTCCCATAATGTAAGCCGGATTACTAGCGATTTCTTTGCCCATATATTGATGCCCTCTTTGATCATACATCTGTCGCAGTCGCCGAGAACAGGGGAAACGGAAACAGAGTAAAAGGAAAAGAGCAAGAGAAAGCGACAGCCCGCCACGAGGGAGATCTTGGCTGTCAGGGGTCGTACGGCGGCGGGCGCCGTTGAGAAGAAGAAAGCGAGGAAGCTTTATCCAACACGTTCTGTCCCGGTATTTTGCACTCTTTGTTGTTCGCTGTCGAGCTATTTATGCACTCCATTGCTTTTTCTGGATGTCGAGGCATCATTACTTCGGCACTGGAACAAGATTTTGATGCAGAAGAAGGGTTTCTGTTTCTTTTCGTGTTGTTTTATTCTCTTGTTCATGATAAAGTTCTGTTATTTTTCGTTCTCTTATTTTGAGGGTTCTAAAAATGTTGGCTTTCTTCGTGATTCTTATGGAGATGGTCGGGACTCTGTTGCGTAAAGATGACTTTTTTATTATTCTTTATGAAGACCTCTCAAAAGAAAAGAGAAGGAAAATGAAGAAAAAAAATGATCAGGTACTGTTCAGGGATTTCATTGTGATGCTTTGGACGATTTGATCAAGTTTTGGTCTTTGAATTCAATGCGGTCTTAATGCTGAAACTTATTTGCCTCCTTGCAGTTGCTTTCAGTTTGATTTTTGATGTTGGTTTATTTATTCTCTACCTACTGATCAGAATGTTCATGGTTTTCTGAGATTTTAACTGTTTCTATTCAAAACGTTTGGTATGATTCATACACATTATTCTTGTTCCCTGCATTAGGAGACGCGCTCATGGAGATTAATCAGCGGAACAAGACCCGGAAAAAAGAAGGAACAGACCGCGAAGACACCGACGGGAAACCACTAAATGATTTCGGAGAGTTCGATCCATGGACAGCCTGGGCGTACAAGCCTCGAACAGTATCTTTGTTACTCGTTGGGACATGTATTCTAATGTGAGTACGAGTCAATTTTGAGTTTTCTTAACGTTCCCTACTTCAATTGTTAATCTTGTGACGTGAGAATTAAAGATGATGTTTTAACTGATTCTGAAATCATTTTGTTCACAGATGGGCAAGTGGTGCACTTGATCCAGAGAGCACTGCATCTGCTGATACTGTTTCATCTGTGAAAAGGTATAGCAATTATTACTCTGCAGTACTTTTCTTTTTGTCCTTTTAATCCACCTTAATATATTCTGCTACAAGAACCATGCTTCAATTACTTGGGTATGAGAACAGCTGCCAATTAGCCTGCAGATTGCAGTTGAAATACAAGAAGAGATTCAGTTGGTTCATGATTGATAATGGATCGTTTGTCTGATCTCTTCTCTCTCTTTTGTTTAGAGGTGTTTGGGCAATGATTGTGGTGTTTCTGGCTTATTCCATGCTTCAGGCGCCTTCTACGTGAGTTCAATTTTCCACAACATTTGTTTCTGGAGTTGGTTGTATTCTGCTAATCAGCTTAGCTGATCTTTCCAAATTTGCTTTGGATGAATGTGTTGCAGTGCATGATCTGTTCATATAAAAATAGGTATCATGTGACTTATGCATAAGGTTTCTGTCACTTTAGGCTGGAGATTCTATATTTTTCAGCTTGTGGTAATGGACTTGTATATTGTTTTCCAAAGGATGTCGTTGTTTAACAAGTTCAATGCAATATTGGCTTTACATATGTTCTGGATAAAATTGTCCTGTGGCATACATAGATTTTGCTAGCAATTCAATGTCCTCTTGATTCTAGTTGCATCTATGCTTCTCAGGGTACTGATTAGGCCACATCCTGCAGTTTGGCGCTTGGTTCATGGGATTGCAGTTGTTTACCTTGTTGCTCTCACATTTCTACTCTTTCAGGTCTGTCTAGATATTTTGTTTGAGAAAAGGTCTGTCTATGAGAATTTAGATACACCAGACTGAGATATTTAAATATTGTTTACTCTCTTTGTTTGGTAACTTTACTGAATCATGTTCCTGGTTCTTTCTTTTCCTTCTTTTTTTAGTACTGCATTTTTGTTACTAAACAGATGCAGGTCAACTAATATTTTTTTTGTTGCATTAGCTTGGGCTTATATGCTTCTCCTTGTATGTTGTTGTTATAAAGTCAAGCACATAATGCATTTGCATGCATATCTTATTGACGACGGTTCAAGTTCATGATTTCATGTTTTATATGCTCTGGGTTATTCAGAAGTCCTATGGTTCAAGTTCATGATTTCATGTTTTATGTGCTCTGGGTTATTCAGAAGTCCTAGTTACTAACCTGTCTAACTCATTTTCTTCATAGTTTAATTTTCATGTTAGTTCTTCATGTGACAACAAGGGCATATCGCTTGAGCCCTTAGCTACTTAATCTGTGTTTTGTTCAATTTGTATTGTCTTTTTGTTTCTTTCAACAGAATCGCGATGATGCTAGACAGTTCATGAAGTTTCTACATCCAGATCTTGGAATTGGTAAGTACGTTATTTTAGGGAGAGGCACTTCTTTTCTGCGAAAGCATATTATGCGAAGATCATAACTTGAAGCTTGTTGTTTGTGTATCATAGAATTACCTGAAAGGTCATATGGAACAGATTGTCGGATTTATACACCAGAAAATCCCAAAAGCAGGTTTAACAATGTTTATGTATGATGTTTGCATACACTACCCTTCTTTTGTTTTTAGCTTCATACCGAAAAAGCTCGTCCATTTTCATGTTATATTTCATTCTCAAAAAAGAAAAAAGATCATGTTAGATTTGCGGAGTTACTTATTTGTGTTTTTTTGCTGTAGGAGACATTATTTGATGAGTTTGTTCTTGCTCATGTGTTTGGATGGTGGGGTAAGGCTATTATGATCCGGAACCAAGCCCTCTTGTGGGTTTTATCAATTGGTTTTGAGTCAATGGAGGTGCATTTCTAACATATGGCAAAACATTAACTAAGATTCGTCTTGTAAAACCACTAAAAAGATTTTGTATGACCTTCTATGTTCTAGAATTTCATATCCAAGCTATACTTTGCAGCTAACGTTTCGACATATGCTGCCAAATTTCAATGAATGCTGGTGGGATAGCATTATCCTGGATATCTTGATTTGCAATTGGTTTGGTGAGATTTAATCTGCCATATCCTGAGCCTCTCTATTTTACGCAATTTTTTTTAAATTTGGTCGTGTTTCCATTTTGATGGATTTTACAGATTGTAGGATTTAAGATGGTCCTGGAAAATAATTTCTATTTCAAAACGAAATCTTATTCACTAGTCCACTTGAAATTGTAACAAAAGAATCAATTTCTTAAACAGTTAAGGTGATACTTTTGAGCTAGGATTGGTTAAAATTCAACCACTTATTAACAATCTCAAGTGTACACTATATGAGAATATTTGTAATAAGGGAAAAGGAAAAGAGAGAGCAACTGAACAGACAACTGAGACAAGATAAAATACTTCACGAGGTTCAGCCATACTTTTGACCTATTCACTGCTCCAATCTCTTGAATCTAAGCTCCAGAGTCTTTTATGTGAATCTGGGTGAAGACGAGTTGAGTACACCATGTTTGCCTTTTCTCCCCTTTAGAAGTATGTTAGCATATCTTACACTGTGCTTTCTATCTTCAAGCAATTATAATATTTCCCTGGATATTAATCTAATCATATTTTCTCACAATGATATGGAATTCATGTATCTTGTTTCAAAAGTCTATTGGATTTCGACAATAAGAAAGGCATTCGGTAGTACAATCTTATCTTTTTATCCAAATTATTGAAACTTCTCATGTATGTCACTTATTTAAACAGATCCACTTAAAAGCATATTTTTGCTATTTGCCTCTGAAAAAGCAAATATAGAACACATATATGTCACAAGGTAGTTTCTAGTTTCTATACCGCCACAAAAATTATGTGAAATTTGATACAATAGATGTAAAGATGCAGTTTTCAGCTCTTGGTCCAAATTAAGGAGATTCAAGGTATTGAACCACCATATGTTCTGCATTTGACTCATTTTGGCTCACCGTGCATCTCCATCACAAATATGAATACCTCGAACTCACTGTACATTGACCACAAATCGGTTTCAACTATTTCTTTTATTGGCAAAGTTCAGTTTTAATTGAATTTCAATTAGTGAATCATTTGTTATAAACTGATATGCCCTTTTGTTTATTCAAGTATCTTAGAAAAGAATCCATCTTTATTATTCAATCTTTCTTATTATATTTAAACACTATAAAATAAGCAATATTAGAAGTTTCCTTAGTAATGATTTAATTATATAAAAGATGGATTAAGATTTTTGTCCCAAGAGAAACATGGATATGTAATCCATAGTTTGAAAACCCTCAGTAATCCTTTTACTTTTTGCATAAGGATTATTGGAACAAAAGTCATTGTGAGATTTCATAGTTTGGCTCAATTGGTGATTGATATGATAAGATTCTGCGAGATCATTCAAACATAGTCCGAATAATTAATAATTGTTAACATGATTCTGATGTCGATGTAGAAGTATTTTCATAGAGAATGCTGCCGACTACGCTATAGCTAAAAACCTAGATGTGCATCGAGCAATAATCAAGTTATCAGACATAAGAGGAATTCTAGCTTGTTACGCTTAGGGCATCAGTCTATAAATTCAAAAGTGATCTATGCATGCAGACCCATCTTTAAATTCATATCCAATCGTGAATCTTTTTTTTTAAAAAAAAATATATAATTTGGATGATCTCATTAAAACCTTTATTTATATAATTTCATCATTTCATTTTAATATATCGTTGATATCTATGTGCAAATGTCTTGCAAACATTTGGGCTTCTAGCTGGTCCATAATTCCAGCAATTATGTATATGTTATGTTTATTTCACATGTTAGATATTCCTCATTTCATGTTGTGATTCTTTTGTCCATTCAGTATTTTCCGTGTATCTGTTGGTTATCATGATAACCATCTGTTTCATGATTCAGGTATCTGGGCAGGCATGCATACTGTTAGGTACTTCGATGGGAAAACATATGAGTGGATTGGTCTCAGCCGCCAACCTAACATCATGGGTAAGGTACGGTGCTAACAAAGCGTATCGACTATCGAGTTATGTTCAATTTTCCATTCCACTTGCCTGTTCTAGTATTCTAGTTTCCTTAATCTTGAGGCAATAATATAATTAGACAATCACCGACATTGAAGACACCAAGTTTTTTCATACATCTCTGACATTAGCTTACATATAGTTCCTATCCATTCCTTGTTTTTACTACTGAGTAGATAGAAAAATAAGGAAGCATTAGATGTATCTTCCTTTGTAGTTCATCATCTTTTTAGCTTGAATACAAAGCATCACAATGTTTTTTTTTTCTTTTTGTTGTAGCCAGGTTATTGTTACTTGCCAAAAAGGGGGATTTTTCTTAAGTGTACTTGTTATGCTTTGTTTTAAACTGAACACACAACCTGGTTACTTAATAATTCTGGTATTTCAATTCATTGTCACACACCTTTCTGTTCTGTTGTTATTTTTCATATAAGTTTGGGTGAATCCTTTGAAGGTCAGAAGAACGTTGGGCCAGTTTACGCCTGCGCAATGGGACAAAGATGAATGGCATCCTTTGCTTGGACCATGGAGATTCATTCAAGTGCTCTGCCTCTGTGTTGGGTTTCTGACTGTAGAGCTGAATACATTCTTTTTGAAGTTTTGTCTTTGGATTCCTCCAAGAAATCCATTTATCACATATAGGTTGGTTCTCTGGTGGCTAATTGCAATACCAACCATCCGCGAGTATAATACTTATTTGCAAGACAGGTATGCTGTTGCATAACTTGATGTATCATTGAATTACATCTGTTTGATTAAGAAAGTAGATGATGTACACTTAAGATTTTGATTAGTCCAAACCGAAGTCTTAACATGATGAATTATCACCAGGAAACCTGTGAAGAAGGTTGGTTCATTCTGTTGGTTGTCCCTTGCAATATGTATAGTAGAGCTTCTGATCTGCATCAAATTTGGTCATGGTCAGTCCCATCAATCGTTCTCATTGTTCAAGCACTCGTCAAGTTCTTATACTGAAGTGCAGTACCATTCTTACCAGGTCTGTTTCCAGATCTAATGCCAACATGGTTGATAACCTTCTGGACAAGTCTGACTGTGGCTCTGATTCTTTTCCTACTAGTTTGGATGTGGCAAGTTCGTCGAACGATGATGAAAAAGAAGTGATCGATCATTCCAAATAATTTTTTTCCTTGTACATAATATATACCATGTACATATCCATGACCTTGTAAACACAGTATTGGTTAGACTGAAAATGAGCAGTCTGGAAGGTAGAAGATATTGATTTCTCATTTACTTTTCTTGTGGCAATCATCCTGTTTGATGTCTTCAATTCTTTTCTTCTTTGTTCCAATAATCCAATTTCTTGTTTCTGTTGCTGTCCTTGCAACTTTTGTGTTTGATATGATGTTTAACTATTTATAAGAAACACCTTCTCAAAACTATTTATAAGAAACAGTTAACAGTATTATCATTTATATTGACATGTTTAAATCAGGCTTTGTTCTCAGGATCTGTTTGTAGATTAGTCTCTGGCCCAGGAAAGGTGAAATCATTTAACTGAATCTTGTCTGTATCAGAAGAAAATATGATAAATATGATATCATAGACTTATGTATGCAGGCTTGGATTTTGATTGTAGAGATTGATTGAAACCTTGTTGCAAGTTACCATGCCTTTTCCACATGAAATTACCATTCCTGATGGAAGTACTTCTGCAGTGAAGTATAACTTTTCAAATTGCATTGGGGCCTTTAGTTCCTGTTCTGATGTCTCAGCATCTGATGCTAATAGATTCATTTGGTGTTTTTCTTTTGCAATTTCCTTCTTTTTTTCTCTCTTTGCTGTAAACATAACTATCAGATGGTCCTGATGAGGGACCTGATTAGGTGTTGCTCCATAATGTAGCCCCTCCCACAAACGCCCAAGGCTCATGCAGGAGGTCCTTTCGGGTCGCTACCCCACAGTTTGTCTATCACTTTGGTGGAGGAGATGTTTCATACCTCAGAATTTGGTTAGCCTGCCATGGCATCATATCATGATTACCATCCACATGTACTTGTGCAACCTTACTGTTAGCAGCTCTCCTAAGCACAATTAGCATCTGCACGTAAACCAAGTTCCACATGCTGAAAACAAAATGGCAGTAGTATGATATGAAACATCCACATCTAACATCTGAATTATGTGTTACTGGTTTCCCTTCTGACAGCTAAACCAGCAATGACCTTATGATTGCTGCATTGGTGGTGTATCTGAACTATGAAATCTATTTTCTTTTACACACGAGGTTGCCGTAGAGGAGAGAGAGAGAGAGAGATGTTTGATAATACTGTTTCCTCTTAATTCTCACACGAATTATTGCAGGAGGTTACCACAAATTAGGTAGCGGGAGTTGTGGTCATCAATATCGAGTTTTGTCGTTTCAAACATTAATCGCCAACATGTTATTATCGACTGATGGATACATGACACTTGCCATATAATATCACGTTGCTACCATTTTCTATTCCTATCGTTCGTAGTCACATTATAATCTCCCTTTGAAAAATTCCAAGTCCAGACCTTTAGTTCTTCTCTGGCAAGAAATCGGGGAGCTGATTACTAAAAAACAACACCTACCAAATTCCTGCCACTGTCAGATTCAGAAATCAACCCTCTGCAAAAGTCTTCATCCGAAGTAAACGTTGAGTTCTTGTGTAAGATATGAACAGGAGAATTAGGAACAAGGTTGAATTTAAACTCCACCACAGCTCGCCATTGATGATGGTTTAGGCCGTTGAAATTGCATGCAAAGTTGCAAACTCAGTACTCTTAATACTAAAAATTGTCAACTTTCACAGGTTGCATGGTTCCATGTGATCTCAGAAGACTGCACTGTTCTCTTCTCCATTCATATATTATAGTAATCTGAGAGTGTATTATTATAAGGTGATCTTTCTACTCGATTCAAAAAAAGAACAATAACTTATTTTCTGATTCATCTCCCTGTTTCAGTAGGACCATTATCCTGTTACAATCAACTCCTCAATCATGTAAGTGCTGGATAGAAGAATTGAATTTTGAATTAATAAAATGAAAGTTAATAGTTTTGAGTTCAATCAGACCCATTTTTTTTCTCAAATGGCCCTGTTGGTTGGAAAGTGAGGAAGAGATCACGTAGTCCATTCATGAGGAATTAACATATGACACAGAAATTTCCACTACAAAGTTCTGAAACAGTCCATGGACAGCACGTCCCCTCATGATTGATACAACTACGCATCAGTCCAAAAGGAGTACACTAAGAACTGTTGAAGGATACAAAAAAATAATAATAACATTGTTACAGAAAGAAAAGTCCATGATTAGCAATTGGGGAGCTCTTAATTCTTTTGTGGGTTCCATTTGTGGCCAAACAAACACCAAGGAATGAAGTCCACAAGGGAGCAGAAGCCCCAGCATACTTGGTATAAGTATTCCAATGCAGGATTCTGAGAGGACAGAGGAACAACTGGAAGGAGGAGAGCAGAGGAGGAGGAGGAGAGAGAAAGAGGTGTGAGAATGAAGTCTGTGAAGAGTTTTCCGAGGACTGAGCCCAGGAGGACAAGGAATGTGCTCGTCCTGGTCACCATGCTCATTTGTCTTTGTATCATGTCTTTTATCAGGGCTCGTTATTCTCCAGCTCAATTTGGACACCGATCCACAAAAGGTTTGAAGTGAAGTGTTCCAAATGCATAATTGTATCCAACATTTTTGCATAGTAGTGATCAAAGTTACAGAGCTTCATATGCTCTAATGGAGAAGTTGTTGATTAATTACATTTTCTGCAGAAGAAGCAACTGAAGGTGGCGATTCGATATGCATGCAAACCAGTAAGCGATCAGAGGTATGCGACGCAGAGGGCGACATTAGAGTGCGCGGGAGCTCCCAAACCATCTTCCTGCACCCTTCCTTGATGCAGCGGCAAGAACGGAAGATGAAGCCTTACTCCCGCATGCACGACCCAGTGGCCATGAAAAACGTCAAGGAATGGACGCTCAGGTCAATGGCCGGCAATGGCGACGGCGGGGCGCCGCCGAGCTGCACCCACAACCATACGGTTCCCGCGTTGGTCTTCTCCGTCGGCGGGTTCACGGGGAACCTGTTCCATGACTTCACCGACGTGATAGTCCCGCTCTTCATCACGGCGTACCGCTTCGGCGGGGAGGTCCAGTTCGTGGTCGGCGACGCGAGGTCGTGGTGGCTCAGCAAGTTCGCCCTCGTCTTCCAGCAGCTCTCCAACTACGACATCATCGACGCCGACGCCGACGGGGACACCGTGCGGTGCTTCCCTCGCGTGGTCGCCGGGCTGAACTTCCACAAGGAGCTGGGCGTCGACCCGTCGAGGACTCCGGCGGGCTACTCGATCGTCGAGTTCAGGGAGCTCCTCCGGCGGGCGTTCGGCCTGGACAGGGCAGTGGCCAAGCCATCGGGGGACAAGTGGGACATCAGGAGGAAACCCCGGCTGGTGATCATATCGCGGCGACGGACGCGGGTGTTCCTGAACGAGCGGAGCATGGCGGACATGGCAATGAGCCTGGGGTTCGACGTCCGGACGGCGGAGCCGGAGATCACCACCGACCTGGCCAAGTTCGCGCGGCTGGTGAACTCGGCCGACGTGATGCTGGGAGTCCACGGCGCGGGGCTCGCCAACATGGTGTTCCTCCCCGCCGGCGCCGTGCTGATCCAGATAGTGCCCATGGGCGGCCTCGACTGGCTGGCGACGGGCACCTTCGGGGAGCCGTCGCCGGACATGCAGATCAAGTACTTGGACTACCACATCCAGGCGGACGAGAGCACGCTCACTGAGCAGTACCCCAAGGGCCACCCCGTGCTCGAGGACCCCTACTCCATACACAAGCAAGGATGGAGCGCCATCAGCAAGACGTACCTGGAGAACCAGAACCTGAAGCCTCACCTCGGCAGGCTGAGGAACACACTGCTCGAGGCCCTCAACTCCCTGCCGCACTACCGGCCGCCGGCGGTCGCGGCAGCTTGATCACTGCTCATAATTAACAGTTCCTCTTCTCCCTGTGCGCAGCTTGTTCCTTTTTTTACCACATTTTTTGTTCTCTTTCGTTGTAAGTGTATAATGATACAAAGTGTAACATGGTAATATTAGTTACCCGTAATGCTACAGAAACTTAAGTTGCACAGAAATATTTTATGCTTCTTTTCTCTCTCCTTTTTTTTTTTCCATTTGAGCTCGTGGTACATAAAGAAAATAAAAGAACACGGATATTTTTAGGCAAAAGAATTTGTAGAGCATATTTAGCACATATGAAAACGGGCCATTTCAAAGTTCAAATTATAATCGACCTCTCAATTAAACTAATCAATCATTAACAATCAGTTATCAATAATATGTATAAAACATACATAATAATATATTTTCTTTATATAACCACCGAGTTAATTGCATCTGATTAACAAATAGAAGACTTTTTATAAGACTCGAAATGGAAACTATTAATGATCTCATTTTTCAATTCTAAAGTTGAGACTGTTGTTATTTAAGCAACCTCTCATTTATAATAGTATTTTTTTTTCTTTTTTTTAAGTACTTATTCGAAACTCTCAATATTTAAGATTATTAGCATCTGATTAATTTAGAATCATGATAAATAATAAAAAATATTTTTTTAATTAAATTAACGTCTTCAAAAATTATATCCGCTCCGATCGACCCTCAGACACAACTCTACTAATCAATTATCTCAACCAAACTTAATTTAATATTGTTTTCTATTGTAGTTGATTTTTACATTATATTTTGCCAAATATTAATTATATTTTTAAAAGATTCTACCTCAATTCTCCTTTTATTGTCTCCACTTTATTTAGATTTGAGATTTATGTACATGACTGGTCTTTGATTGCTAATATTTTTTTCTTAATTCATAAAGGATTGCTGGGCACTAAGTGTCAATGTGGCACCGTTTAGAGAGTAGTTAATTAAGATCACATGGCCAACTAAATTTCTAACTAAATAATCAATATGCATGCACGTAATAGTTAATGCAATCTCCTACAAGTAGTTGAGTGTTCATGAAGCGGGTTGTTGGAATAATTACAAGTATCTTCCTTGTTGAAGTATTTGTCATAGACCAAACATTTAATTTGACCACAAGCGAATGATCAAGTAATAGGTCGGCAGAGACTTCCTGTTTCTCGTCAATATATATTTTTTCCTTACTACAGAAGCACGTACGTAGTTACCATGATTCATTTGGAATTCCACACGGTAAGTTCATGATATTTTCTTCAAAAAAATTTTCTTAGAATAATTTTTTAATAGATTTGTCCTGCAAAAATAAGCTATATTCAATGAACCACACGTGCATTTTCTTATATATATATATATATATATATATATAAAATAAAAATA
>LTAE01006760.1:2010-24481 GCA_001647135.1 Pontederia paniculata
AGAGAGAGAGAGAGAGAGAGAGAGAGAGAGAGAGGTCATCAATCCATCACATCAGGTAATATTTGGTGGATATTAGGATATAAATGCTAACACTTCAATGGCAACATTTTTATGAGAAAAATCGATTGCAGCAGAAGCAGAAAGGAGTGTGCAAAAAAATTAACAGAAATATCTCACTGTCTTGTTATTGTCCAATAAAGAAAATCCTAAGGGCAGTCCATAGTTTCTCCACAAAATTGGAAAGAAACAGTTAGAACTGCCATCTCAGATGTCGGAAAAAAACTAAACTGAATGTAAACAAGTGTGATAACACCAATTTGGCACATATAAACACAACTAATATAGAGATGGTCGCATGCAAAGCACCCGCATTACAACGACACAGGTCACTGCAATAGATCAGGAACATTCGATTACCGGATGGTTTGATTCATTCACTCCGCTGAAGGTTTCCGACGGCCATAAGCCAGTACCATTACGAACTCCTTGGCAGACATGCCAATGGCAGTCTGCAACTTTTGCGACGATCCTGTTCCTCTTAACCACTGCTCTACTACATTGTGTAGCGGCATTGTTGGGCTCACTGGCTGGCCACCACACATAACTTCCACCTATAGATAAAAAAAACTGGAAGTTGAGTAGAGGAGAACTACAAGTTTGAGTTCATATTCTTGGATATATATAAGCCCAAAGATGCAGAATGGAAACAGATTAGCTAGCAAAAGTTGGACCCAAACAGTCAAATGACATTCGGAGGCACTAACATTTTAGAAGGAGCCTTGATAACTAATGAGTAGGTGTTACATATGATAGAATAAAGGACTATTAGATCTAAATAGAACCCCCTCAAGGCCTCATTTATAACTTTTTTTACATCTAACCCTAAAATATAAACTTACAAGTTTTAGTTCCCGAACTTATCTCGATTTGTCAATTAGATCCCTCCATCAACTTCCATCCAAAATTCTGTTACTTTGTTAATAATTATAAAATGTCATTTTTACCCTTAGTTAATATAAGAAAAACTAAAAACATGATCACAATATTTCAAAATTATTTAGAAAATCATTATAAAATATTTTTTAGATTTACTTAATATTTTTTATTTTTAAATATTTTACTGTACTAATAAAATAAGGGTAAAAATGACATTTTATAATTACTAAAAAGACAAGTTAACAGAACTTTGGATGGAAGTTGATAGAAGGGCCTAATTGACAAATCGAGATAAGTTCGATAACTAAAATTTGTAAATTTGTAGTCTAGGGTTAGGTGTGGAAAAAAATTACACTTGAGGGGGTGTTAGAGAAAACCCTAGAATAAAAAATGCCACCAGTTGGAAGCAGAAACAAGCTACACTATACGTTTATACTGGCAACATGCAACATGTATGATAACTAATGACATATCTGGTTTGGAAACAAGGTTCTTAAGTTATAACACCAGAGATTTTCAAATCCAAAAGAGAGAAGAAATGATAGCAATAAAAAAGGAAGCAGAATTCTGATACTCTCTTAACTTCAAGACAAAACGTCTAGAGATACTGCCAGGAGATACAACTCACCTCAGTTTCACTCACAAGATTAAGTTTTGCAACTAGGTACTTTTGGATGAAAGAAACCGGTACATTGCCATCTCTACGGAAAAAGAAAACAAAGAGGTTATTTAGTACCAAACCGGTAATAAGAAGATGTATATTTATAAATAACTAATGTCTTTGGAATGATGGACTAGGAATGTGCATATGACTGTTTGATATATGTTATCGATGTAACGGAATTGAACTCACTTAATCCTCAGATAATTAGTTGGTATCTGTGGCAATGGTGGATCTCCTGTCCTGTAACATTTAACAAGCTGTAAGATTTGTGATAGAGAGAGACAAAGTATGCAAAGCAATTAGTGATTAATCCACAGTAGATTTTAGTTACTAACTGATCAAAAGCAGCAACTAGTGAGAACCATATTGGACTCATCCTCCTATCACGATGAACACTCGCAACATCAACAAGTCCCTGAGCTGAAGTTGCTGTCTCCCTCCTTTTTCGGCCTTGTAACCTTTTAGCTTTACCAGTGAAAGGAGGAGATTGAGCATTGTCATTCTTATCATCCTGAAATTTGGCTTTATTTGAATGTTCTTTGACCCTGGTTCTACTGCTTATACTTTCATTGTCAAGTCCACTACTTTGCTCTGCCTTTATAGTAGGATCTTGTGGACCTGACTTGAATGATTTTGTTCTATTTGCAGCTTCAACCAAACAATTTAAAGGTTTCCAGAGCTCAGTCTTATCATGAAAAGATTCCTTGCCATTCTCCGAATCTTTATTGACGGAATTATATGATGGATCAGCATTTGAAGAATTCTGAGAAATTTTACCAAAAATTCAAATTATAGAATGTTAGATACCAGGAGTAGAAACGAAAGAGCAACTCCAACTTGAATAAGAAAACAGTTTAGGCAAGAAGAATATGAATGATGTTATTTACTTGTACCTGTCTTCTATTTGGAGCCAATTTGCTTGGAATCTCATGTGCACTTGAATTTTCTGCAAGTTTATCAATATTATCATCATTCCTTTTGTTGAAGTCATTAGTAATAGGACTTGATCCTCGTACTCCCCTTCTGGCAACACCTTTTGTTCGTCTTCCTGTCTGTGCAGCCACTCGAGGAGTATTTACCACCAAAGAAGATAGAGACCTTTCTTTTCTTCGAACAGGCAATATAATTGGGGGTGCTTCGGGAGCCTCAACCTTTCGTCTTTTGAAGGGAAATATTTTTACCCTTAGATCTTGTAAACTGTGATCAGGTCTGAAAAAAATGACGCTTTAAGTGAACTAGTAGGCAGGCAGTTGAAATAGCATAGAATATCGACTTTAGTTTGTCTATGCAACATACAATTCGAATATACAAATCAAAGATTCAAAAAGAAAAATAACATATTGATGTTACATGCAAAATGCTAATCTTTATAACAAGGATAGTATTTTAAGAGAGTTTCAAAAAAGGATATGATTATGTTCCCGCATACACAATCTTAAACCAGGGAAAGAAAAATCAATGTGAGACACCAAGTGCTCCTATGTTAATGAACTATTTTAGTGTGCAAGAATGCTTCCTCCTATTTCACAAGTTTGCAATCAGTTTGTATGTTCATTACCAGAAAAAAAAAACTTAACAGAGCCTCAGTTTTGGGTCTGATAAACAAGGGAATATTTAAACCAAAGAATTGTGCATTACTTAAAGGAGGCAGACTATTTAGGTGATCTGTTTTTGTGTGCAATACTGCATCATCCTATTTCACAAGTAAGCAATTAGTTTGTATGTTCATAACCAGAAAAATACTTACCAAAACCTTAGTTATTGGTTCTGATAAACAAGGACACATGTAAATCGAATTGTATATTACTTCAAAGAGGCAAACTATTAAATGATTTGTTTTTGTGTGCAATACTGCTTCATCCTATTTCAAAAGTAAGCAATCAGTTTGTAGGTTCATAACCAGGAAGAAAAATCTTACCAAAGCCTCAGTTATTGGGTCTGATAAACAAGGACACATGTAAATCAAAGAATTGTGCATTACTTCAATAAGGCAAACTATTTAAACAGTGTCCTATTTCACAAGTAAGCAATCAGTTTCTCTGTTCATAACAAGGAACAAACCTTACCGAAGCCTCTGGGTTTAAAACAAGGACACATTAATCAAAAGGTTGCTCAGTACTTCAAGGAGATAAACTGTGAATTGCCACTTATGGGTGCAAGCAGCAATGTAGTTAGCTGACCGGTGCTTGAAAATTCCTAAATCCAATATCTGGCTATTGTATTTCATGAGTGTTCACTGGCTATTGTATCATCCCAGCAATGGAGAAACCTAGTAATAGGGAACTTTGGGATCTTTTAGGAGGGTTCACTGGCTCTAACATGGAGCCTTATCTAGCATATTCCTCATATGTCCTTTCCTCACTTAGTTATATTATGTATATTCCTTCAAATCTTCTTCAGATAAGAAACTACTATGACCTTATGTGACACCTAAATTCAGCAGAGGAAGTAAAAGCAACATGTGGCTACAATGATACAAGATATTACCTCAGCTTCTCTACAGGAACAACACCCAAATCAATATTACATACAGGGCAGCACTCGAACTCTTCTTCAGTCAGCTTGTCATATATGCATTTCCTGCAAACTGCTTCAAAGATACAATTATAGTGATTAGAAACTCATAAAACAGATCGCAGAATCCATCTCAAAACATCCATCTGACCTCAACCCCACTAACCAGACAAACTGAAAATTGGGGAGGTGTATCAGTGTGAAAAAAACGTAGAAATCAAATTTTCTGAGAAAATATGTAATGATATGATGATACTAATCAGTTAAATGTTAAGAGAAGGGTGAAAATGGAAACGAGATAACAACACTCCTGAAAACATTGCTAAAATCTTATTGAATAAACAAACCAATAATGAAGAAATGTAATGCATGTCTGGAACCTTTTATTTTTGAAAAAGTAAAAAGGATGCGTACGGAGGTTAGACTACTCATCCATTTGTACCAATATTGTGAAGAAATGTAAAGGTGTGAGGAAAACAAAAAAAGAACTAAGGACAGCAGACAAGAAGGCTAACAATAACCTTCACACTCGTTAACCCAAAAAAGAAATATCTTCCCAATAAATTTCTATTGGAAGATTCAATGAACAAAATGTAGTGTCCTCGATAACAACTTCCAACTTCTTCCACAAGTTCTGAAACATGATTGTTTATTAAAGTTTGCTAATTCAGCTGAATTGGCTGTTGATCTGTGTCGCTTGTAGTGTATATTTTGTTCCAAGCTCACCAGCTACAAAATAATTGCTGAAGTCTGTTCATTTGACTGAAATCCTGTCAAAACATGAAAGTAGAACTCCAAGGATAGTAAGACACTGAGGTGTTATTCGTAAGATAGAATCAATGCGCAGTGTCATGCGTAAGATAGCTCAACAGTCGTCAAATGATGGCCAAATATGTGAGACACCAAGTCCTGTAGAAGAACTGTGTATAGAACATGCATCAGAAACCCCCCTCCCCCTCCCAGTAAACAAAGTGCCAAAAATTACTCCGCCTGTATTCTATAGAGCTTCTCACTGATGTCAAAAAGATAAATAACGCCTTCCTAACTTACTGAAGACAGGGAAAAAATAACTAGATGAAACGAAGGCATGAAATAAACTACGATGCATGCGCAGATGGTGCAAGGAAAAAGTGAAAGAAAAAGTGACCACCTTTCACTGCACAAGGAAGGCTATCGATAACAATCTACTCTTGCCTTGATATGAAAGCAAACTAAGAAAAGCGAGAGGAGAGACGGATGAATGGAAACTCCCAACATTCCATGCTGCTGCGAATCCATAGGCCAAAGGGGAAAAGAACAGAAACCACTAAAAAACGACATTTATATCAACTTCCCCAGACGACACTCACCAATCTTCCAGGAAGGAGAGATTTGTGTCTTTTAACAAAAAAAAAAAAATAAAAATGAAAAGACAAACCACACCATAACGCACGAAAATCACGTAACAGCAAGAAAGTGGCAACCTTGGGGCTTCCCGACGTTCATAGACCCAATCAGAATAGCGAGATGCACAGAAACCAGAAATCGTCGAAAGGGGTCGTAATTGTAAGCGGGAGGAAGGGGCGAAACCCCGCGGACTCACACGTGTGGAGGCACTCGGAGATGGTGGTGGCGTCGCGGAAGAGCTTGTGGCAGAGGGGGCACGTCAAGCACCTGGCGAGCTTGCCCCGCTTCACCATCACGACATGAGGCGGCTTCCGGTCTCCGGCGGCGCTACTCTCCTCTCCGCTCCCGCCCTCGGACGCCGCCGTCGTCTCACCCGTCATGTCCGCGACCAACCCGCCTCCGTCGCAGCCGCTGCCGTTCTCCTTCTCCGCCGCGTCCTCCTCGTCCTCCGCCGCCGACTCGCGCGCGGGCGAGCTCGCAGCCATTAGGGGTGGGAGCTTCCTAAAGGCGCCGCATTTTAGGGAGAAATCACGTAGGGGAAGGGATCTGAGGGCTCGAAGGGGGCCAAAGAGTGGATTTTTACGGAGGACGAGGGAGGGAGGAGGCGGAAAGGAGGGATTTTTACGGCAGGGGACGAGGGTTTGGAGGAGGACAAGGGATCGGAGTAGTAGGAGGAGGAGGAGGGAGGAGAGGGGGACGACGAGAGGAGAATAGTGTGGAGTTATTATTTAGAATTTATTTAGGAAAAAAAAAAAGAGGAGAGAGAGAGAGAGAGAGAGAGAGAGAGAGAGAGAGAGAGAGAGAGAGAGAGAGAGGTTACTTTGGCGTGCTTGGTCCAAAACAACGTGTTGGTTTGAGAGAGATGAGTGGGGAAGGGATTTAAGCAAACATGTGAACCGGGTTCGGTTAAGGTTCAACCGGGTTTGAGAGTCCGGTTTAAGGGATCATCAAGTATTTTGGCCACATAACTCTGTTTAGGCAAGAATTAATTCTTCATCATATGATCATGGTAAGAGTTATATTATCTTTTTATTGAAAAAAAGTCTGCGGCCAAAGCATTCAACTTTTTACATGTCCAATGTCTTAAAAAATAATTATTATTATTATTTTAATTAGGTAGGTTGATTCATATGAATGTAAACATATTTGATGTTTGAAATTATTATCCTGATCATAATTTTTTTATGAACAAATTAATTATAATACCGGATGCTTATTTTGAATAGAAAATTGTTATTTGCATTTTGGGTAGGAGACACCTGCAATACGATAAACGATAATAATGAGATCAATAAGGTTTCAACTGAGCTAGATAAAAGAAGTTTTAATAATATGACTAATTTTGAAATAAACGGATAAAATACAATTTTGTATATGGTACATTTGGTTTTGACATAAATATGGTAGGTGAGTTCTGAATTCTTTTGATAATTTTTGTGTACAGGTCCTGTTTTTCTTCTGAAATGGAAGTCTATTTCTTAAAATTGAAATTTTGGAGGTGATATAAGAGGTTACATGCAATACTTACTTTACTTTTATTAAATATATTGTTTTCTAATTTACACTTTCATATAGGAAAAAAATATAAAAAAATCAATTTATTGTGTCTAAAAGTGTTTATTAATATTTTAAGGGTTAAAATGGATTTGCAATGTCCAATGATCAGTGGCACTGCCCATATTTAACATAAATATTTGCCCATCACATGGCTGACTCCATGTTCACAAACATTGTCGTGCAACACATTTATTTTATACTTAGGGAGAGATTTAGTCTACTAAAAGGAAATGAAATGAATTAAAAATAAAAGGGCATATTCAGTCGAGTATCAAACTCGATATTACTTTTATTTAATTAGAACGACGTTCAACTTTCTTACTCTATGTATGGAGCACTAATAGTTTCGATATTAATTATTGAAATATAACACATAAAAACAAATTATATTTTTAATTATATTAATATTATATTTTACATATGATCAAACCACTGTTCATCATACTTAATCCAGAAGTAACAAAAATGTTAATCAACTTCCTAAATCTATAGTTTCGTTACAAACTTTCTTTGTGCAAATGATATTTTCTCCCATTGGACAAAATATTATGTATTTAAAAATGACATATTCTCGAAGAAAAGAAAGAAATCTATACATTTGTGTCCAGTTAATTCCTCCAATATCTGGATGATTTCATGTATTATCTCGTATTTTTTGGCACATATTAATTTTCAATTAACAAATATGCAATATGAACAAATGGAATAGATCATTTTTTTTTTGGAAAAAAGAAATATATCGTGCACTTATGTGTAGCATATCGTGTATACATTAAATTAATAATTAAATCTTACATACTTTTTATATTTTAAAATAATCTACTATATGTTAGCGTTGAATTTTATCCGTTCATTTAAAAATTAAGTTTATTATTTTTATTTTATTATTGCTTGATTCGACGGTTGAGATTTAAATTAAAATAAAACTATGGTATACTAAACTACAAATTAAGATTGTAAATTTTTTTAATAGAAATAAATAAACAGATAATTTTAATATTATTAATTAAAATTTGATAAGCTTATGTTTTTTCGGTTGCGAGTCGAGTGTCCGAGAAGCGGCGCCGATTCCCCAACTCACGCGGCGCTAATAGTTATGCACATTAGCCACGGGTTGAAGTCTCGACCCACTATCGAACCCGATTAATCAGGTGTCGCCCCGAGTTGCGTGTCTAACTATGACAGATTTTCTGCGTTCACAGGAGCTCGAATTCGAGACCTCTGCTTAACCAGAGAGAAATTACTAACCACTTCACTCCGACCCTTGTTGGTTATTTTTTTTTTTTGGATTGCCCCACAGTATCCGGGGCTACTAGCACCCGACTAATCTGTGTCGCCCCGGGTCGGACACCTGGCTTTGGTGGGTGAGGCTCCCAATGGGGAATTACTGCGTACAGTGGGGCTCGAACTCGAGACCTCCTTTAAGCGGGGAGGAGCTCCTTATCACTCCACCCCCACCCCATTGGTGACCCTTGTTGGTTATTTGATAAGCTTATTCGTGTGCTACATATTATGCAACACAATGTGCTACATATTTTTTTCCCATTCTTTTGAATATTGTAGGTATGTATATTTTGTAGTCTCTTTGTGTTGCATGTGGTTCTCCAAGAAGTCTTGATTAGTTGTTTGACGATTGAGGTCATTGAACTTTTGTCGTGGTTAGCCATGAAACTACTCGCATTATGTCACATGATAGCAAACAATTAAGCCATTTTACAAAATTCGTCTATAGTAAATATCATAGATCGTTGATATGTCAATGCTAGTTAAGTATCATATTAAATGTAACTATTCGACCAAAATACGAGTATAAAATTATCACAGTTTAGAGAAAGGAAAAATTGAAATCCTCCCTGATACTCGTATAACTAAATTGCTCTTAAAAATTGATCAAATTATAATAGATGTCATTGTGAAAGATTAGAAGGATAATTAGAAAGATGTATGCGTAGGATAACAAATTTGAGAACTAAAATAAAAGTTTGGTACAAGATGAGGCAACTTCCCATTTGACACATGACCACTTAACCACACAGACTCCAAATGCACATAGGAAACTTCCCATTTGGCATATGATTCTTTGGTATCTGCACACTGTACATGCATTCAAACTTTTCATTTTTTTCCCAATTTTTATTTTCGCCTGAACTAAGCATGTTTCCTCAAAAATCATGGGTTTGAATTGTGCAACCATTTTTTTAGCGGTTTTGATCACTTGTGATAAGCTCAAATCACTCATGTTTGAGTTTGTGGTGTATCCATGACGAGAGTGGTGCATGATCGACTATTGAATTGATCAGACCAACTAATCCGCTTAAAGTTTGACAACATTGGTCATAAGAGAAAGAGAGTAATGGAGAGGGAATTCGAGTGTAGCCTCATAATCCATTAGTAGTGGATTCCTTATCGACCAGTGATTTTTTTTATTTATTGGCTTAGATTAAACTATAAATTTATATTCGATCTTGTTTGGGACGACTAATATGTCCTCAGTCACTCTCTAAGCTCTCGTCTAATTTTTAAGATGGGAAAATTAAATTCTCCATTGATTTTCTTGCGGGTATCAAAATTTATGTGGGAAAACTGATTCCTCAATATTCATAATATATATATTTAAAATATATAATAAAAATACAAATAAATAATATTATAAAATATCATAATGTGCACATATATTTAAATATTATAATATATATTTAAGAATAAATTCTTATAAACACTACATATTATATTAATATAATTAATTTAAAATTTTGTCATTAAGTACATATATATACGGAGGTCAACGATTGGTGAGAGTAATATTTCACCATCCTCTCCTCCTCCCTCGGATTTAAATTGGAGTGTGGAGAACTATACCCTATCTTGGCTCTCACAGATATTTTTTTTTTCAAAATTCGACCGATAAAAATTCTCCAAATTTCAAAATTTTTTATCAATGATCTGAAATATTAATTTTAAAATCAAGTGTCGTCCTTATCTATACAGCAAAAGGAAACTTAACCTCAGTTACTTTTTTCGGTAATAAAAGAAGACATCTGTCTAATGTGAAAAAAAATTAAAAAAGACATTATGATCCACTTAAAATTTGAATATTCTACAAAAAGAAAATCAAAATGTCAAGAAATCAAATTTATTTTTTATATGTAAATATGTGCTAAGTTTACGTCACCGTATGAATCCTATTTTAACTATTTTTTAATAGTTTATTTAAACATTTATGTTTAGACTAGGATAAAAAAAGGAAACAAAAGATAAATGAGAATGCAAATTTAAGTACTCATTGTAGTAATACACTATAGTGACTAACGATTAAACAATTACAGTTCGTGAAGTAAGTTTCCAATTACTACATTTTATGCGGTGTCATTCAAATTTTTTGTTGTAAACAGTGTCTAATTGGACTGGTTCTAACACGACATGTATTCCACTTTCGTAGGAGCAAAGTTAAACAAGTACGTGGCCAATCATTGTATCAGCTTTCAACAGTGTGCGCCAGGAGATGATTGTTTTATGGTGGATATAATATTAAGTAGTCACGGTAGCACAATCAAATTTGTGATAAATATCGTGAACGGGATTGGGTGGACTCATGAGCTACTCTAGTTTTAAAAAAAAATCAAGTTCAATTATCAGTTGAGAGAATCTCATCTATATATCTGATTCGAAATATCATAAATTAATCGAAGTTAATAATTTCTGACGTTCAATTCGAGACATTACAAATTAATCAAGATTATTAATCCCAAATAGTAACCTAAAAAAATTATGATCAATGTGAGATGACCGAAAAGAAAATTTAATCATGCATCAATTTTTTCCTTACCTTATAATTATCAAAACATCATAATTTGGAATATCTTATGATCAATGTGAGATGACCGAAAAGAAAATTTAATCATGCATTAATTTTTTTCCTTACCTTATAATTATCAAAACATCACAGTTTGGAATATCTATAACCTCCTGTTCAACGTGCTTTTACATTAATGTGGGACTATTTTCTGTTAATTAATCGCCGAAAAAGAATCATTAATTAATGATGCACGTATTTAGTTGAAAACCTAGCATTTGAACTTTAAGTAGTCGTATTAATATCATATTCTTAACTCCATTGAACAATTCGTATAAACATTTACAACATCTGATTTATATAAAAAAGATATATTTTCGGTTTATATGAAAAAAAAAACATAATAATCATAGATAAATATCAGTTATAGTTTTTCAACTTTAATCACAATACTAATTGCAGTGATATATTTTATTATAATAATAATATAAAATGAATATATTTGTAAAAGAAAGAAAAAACTAATTTAATCAATAAAAGGACCAATTATGTAAAATACATAAAGTTGGAAGAAAAAGTTAAAGGATAATATTAAAGGATTATACATGAAAATTACCTATACTTTTCTACTTGGTCTGCTATATAAGTATGAAAAAGGAAGTGTAGAGCAATTTCTTATACACGTTTGTAATGCATTAGAATTACGCTTTTGAGCTAAAAATAAAACTACTTTATGTTGTTCACTGTACGGATGAAGCACAAATCAGTTTGGTGGTTGTCCTGTATGTCTTTGCCCATTAGTAGTATACTTGACTTCTTCTGTAATATCGAAAAAAATAAAAAAAATAAAACGGATCTAAATCGAAGAAGAACAATGAGCATTCGTTGCCTAGTGCACTCTTCTCCTGCAGCAAAAGATGACCGTTCCTTTTGCAACATCCAGTCGATGAATGTCAATCAGGGTTAGATATCTATTCGAATTTCAAAATCAACCACGAAGGAATTAAATATCAGATCATATCCCTGCAAATAGGTTCATATATCATTTAGCATGGTAGAAGTGCAAAGATGAACAAGAAGCAAGCAATAATTTTGCCTTTCAGAAAATTAACGTGATATGTTTGCTTTCAGTGAAGTACTCAGCAATCCGATGAGTAAAGTTGCCAAACTAGTCAAATAATTGGGCCATCGATACGTACCTCAGAGGAAAAACAATTAAGTCCCAATGAGACCTTTGTATCGAGCATAAGCTAGAATACCGATTAGAATTAGTCCTGATATTAAACCTCCTAGACCAACCACCTGTTCAGCAACCCACAGAAAACACGAACAAAAATATCAGAGGTTATGCATGATATTCATAATGTGCAACACATCCTTACCCACTGGAAGACCTCTTCATGGTTATCGTTCCATGAGTAGGGGATGTTCATGCCAAAAATACCACCAATCAACGAATAGAATGTCAAGCTAACAGTGCAAGCACTCAAGAAGAGTTCCAGCTGTAAAGGAAATGCCAAAAAGAATGAAAAATTAGGGCCATCAGAAATCATACCTTAGAGATTAATTAAGACTACGAATGCAGAAACTGTGCAAACTCGGGAACAACTAGTTGATGCTTTAAAGAAGATGTTTCAGATGAGCATAGATTGCAAATGGTAACATTTAACAGTTCAGCAAGTTGAGTGAATTGTAGAAGATAGTTTAAAAAAAACGATAAAAGCTTATTACCTGAATCAGTTGATTACGATGGTTGTCGAGCTGCAAAGTTAAACAGAGAGATAGAATATAAGAACCTCCGCATCATGTCAACTGGGGAAAACTTATCTCTTGCATGTATATACCTGAAAATTGATATAGTCCTCTGTATCATCAACATATTCCCGGAGCTGCAAGAAATTTTGATTATGAAATATGTCCAAAGTTATGGGCGATATAACTAGAAACATGTTTCAACCAATAAGGCAGGGAAATATGTAAGAAGATATATCTTTTTTCGATAATAGAAAACTCAGATAACTAAAGAAAATTGGTTTAAATGCTTACCGTGGTCAATTTGTTCAAGGTCCCTTCAACTTGCCCATAGTATGCCTGATCGTTTGAGGATAAAGCCATGTTAGGGATTCAGTTCAGTTATATATGAAGACACTAGTATGCAGTTTAACTTGTATATAGAATAAGTAGAGTTTATCGTCATAACCTCAAGTAACATCTCAAGTTCCTCCACATCCTCCTCATTTCCATGAAATGTTGCTTGGCTTAACTTGCTCATTCTACATACTTTCGAATCAACAGTTGGTGAATCAGGCATAAGGTTTGGCAAACTTGAGCTATCCAAAATTGGTGTATCTCCAGTTATCTTTCTTGACAGATAAAGGTCAGCCATATCATTGTCATCTTCCAGTAGTCTCTCAAGTTCATCCCTAACCTGGAAATGTAGATGGACGAATATATGAGAAAAGAATAAAAAAGTTCTTCAATTGAAGACTCTCACTTGCATTATATATGTAAGTATCATCTTCAGCTGTCACAAATAAGTATCTCTTCAACAAACAAATGAAACTATGGTATACTAATACATTGTACATGTCAATCTTTATTGTGCAAAGCTTGATAAACCGTAACTGATATAAAAATCCCTTAAATGCACTAAACCTGTTGAATTCATTAGTTTAATAAGCTCATGACTATTTTTAGCACTAATGCGATCATGCAATCACCAGTTCAAAACATAACTACATTAAGGTTTAAAAGGACATGAAACTCAACCTTTTGGACTCGAGCAATCAACCTGGTCATTGAACTCTTATGCTTGCGCACCCTATCCAGATTGCGACTGTTAATCTGGAAATAGTGGTTAATTACAGCATGTAAACAATTAATGATATGTATGTGATCAAACAAGAATGATAGAACTGTTTATACAAGATGCCATAAATTTAAATGTTGCTATTTGTTTAACTTTATATGGAAATAAATTGAGAGTTTCAGTCCTTTCGGACTTGCTTGAATCAGGCTAAACACAATTTCAGGAAACATGGATGAGATAATATTATTCAGGGACAATGCATATGTAACATAACTATTTCCTCATACACATGAAGGATGGATTTGTACATAATGTTTGGGTTATGACTAAAGCAGCCATATGCATTCCTGTAGTTTAAACATTTGCTCATGTTCCAATTACCTAAAATTTATTGCTTATTCATTTAATAATGATGAAACCTCTCAGCATGCATTTGCAATATAGTCAATCATCCAACAAGATAAGAACATAACATTTATCTGATATGATATAAAAGTCTCTCATTACATACTTTTGTGACAAGGTCATCCACAGCTGGACGAGCAACAGTCTCCAACTCTATGGTGCGCGCGTCCAGGAAACTGCATACTGCTTCCAAAGCAACTTCCAATGCCCGGAATTCAAATGGAAATTCTGGACAAACCAAAATGAACTCATCCCAATGCCAACAATACAATATCACATAAAAAAAGATTATTTACAATGATTGGTCATATTTCTTCCCTTTGTTTTTCATAACTGATCATATGTTTATAGGAAGAACCAAAATGATTAGCTGGATTTCATCAATAATAACTTCAATTTTCTTGTGTCATATCAGGATACTCCCACAAAGCAGAGTGACTCTAAGTTCACATTAGTGAATCAGTGTAGGATACAATTCCCATCCTTACAGGTTAACAATGTCATGTTTCCTTATTAATTATGCAATTTCTTTTCCTTTTATTTTCTAGTAGAAAAATGATTGCACAAAGATGGAAACTGCTCCCAAGTTAAAGAAAGACCTGAAGGACTTCCCAATTAGCCTAAATATTTCCATGGCTAGGTAATAACCTAGCCATACACCAAAAGCTAATAAGCCAATGAACCAGAGAACTCAATTTGGTGGTCGATATCTTAATCTGACGCTTTCAGAGAATTGAGAACTGATGAATTCAAAACTTGTATAAACAGTGACAGGTAAAATTTGCAAATTTAATCCAGAGAATAATTAAGACCATCTTCCGCAGAAGCATCGCCGTCATGCCTATGGAGGTCATTCCCTGGTTTCAATCGCCTCCGGAGCTCTGTAGCAACTGGAATCACATTCTCCTCCAAAGGCTCTCTTAGCAACACCTACCAAATTGATCAGATGAACCAATTAAGTTCATCCGATCTATACATGAAATAGCAACAACACGATGCGAAACTGAAGATAGGTTGAAGATTGAAACTTGTTGTTACCTCTTCCGCTGTGATGATGGCCTTTATATGCTGCTTGATTGAACAAATAAAACAGAGACATAAGAACAAAGAAATCACTAATTAAGAAAGCACAATAAGGAGTCATTTGGATAACAACGAAAAAGAGGGAACAAATAAAAGAGGGAGGCAACTGTCGTCGACCTCAAGGTTGAGGACGATGGCCTTCTCGCGGGCGAGGATGGCGGAGGGGTACGAGAGCAAGGGGTCGATGATGCGCATGTCGCGGGCGTGGATCTGCGTCCGGCGCATGATGTCGTACTTGTTCACGTCGAGGACCTCCTCGTCGCCCCCGGGACAGCGCAGGGAGATCCAGCTCCTGCCGGTCGGCACCGGCACGTTCTTCACATCGCCGCCGCTACCGGAGTGGCTGGAATCCACCGTCGCGGCGCTACCGACTTCGACGGCGCCATGGTGAGCCATGAGAGGAACCGGCGGGGAAGGACGGTCACCAGAGGGAGCACGAAGGGGATGGCATTAGGGTTTTGAGTCCCCTGTGAACACCAAAAGGCTTTGCGAATGGTGAAGGGTGTTCGTTACGTTGTAGAATTAAGCTTCATATATATACATATACATATTATATTATATTATATTATATTATATTATATATATATAATAATAATATAATATGGGTAAAAAGAAAGAACAAGATCCAAAGTGTTATCTGGAGATATTTACCTGATTTTGTTAGGGTTTATAGATTTTTTGATGGCAAAGTTTATCATAAAAGCTAATAAATAATTCAATAACTTATATTTTCCAAAGCTAAAAAACTTATTTCTCGTTTTTTATCATATATATATTCTTCTTTCCTCCTATTTTCGAGATATAATATGTTTTTTTTATCAAACATCGTCTCATATCTCACATTTAATCATTTGTTTAAAATATCTGTTCTAATGATTCGATGTTTAAAATTATTAGTATTTAATTAATTTAGAATTGAGATAAATAATAACCTCCTTTAATAGGATTTAGACAATGCAAAGAAACCTCCTTTCAACAGAATTTGTACAAGATTGACAAGCCGTGGTCCCACCATCCAAATGAAAAATGTGAACAGTGTGTGCTCGACAACTTTCCAGTTTTCTCCCTTAGGTCTTTGTTTGAATTATGGTATTAGAAAAAATTAGTTGGAAGATGAATAAGTAGGGTAAATTAAATTATATTTGAATAATAAAATTATAAGAGTTATAAGAAGTTTGCGGGGTGATTCATACTTTCAAATTTTAAATATTTTATTTCATCAAATTAGTAGAATTAAAAAGAATGAAACATTTTAAGTAAAACTAATTTTTTAATAACTTTCTAATTATATCATAATTCATTTAAAATGATATTTTTTCTTGTATTATTTTGATTTATGATAGAGAAATATTAGAATTGAGTTCATTTATAAATTTAACTATTTTTTCTATCTTATTTTATAATTAATTAATAATTATATTTATTTAATTTCTATTCATTCATATTTATTTTTCCTTGAGCTAATTTTTTGTCACAATATTTTAAATCTATTGAATATAATCATAATTTTTTTCAAATTAATTATTTTTTATTCAATTTGAGATAAACAATTATTTTTATGACCATTTTTATTTTAGCATCTTAAAATATTATCATTTGACCAATATTTTTATTGGTGTAATAATAATATTAATTTTTTCACTCTTTTTATATTTATCTCTCATCTTCAATCTTTTTTTATTTTTATCTTTAAGAGAATAAAAAGATAAAAATATTGTGAAAGAGAAATACAATGCATTAAGAATAAAAAAAAAAGATAAGAGAAAAATATAAAAAAAATACAAATAATGATAAATATATAAATATTATAATAAATCAAATAAATATATAATAATATTATATTTATTAATGATCATAAATAATGATATATAATAAAGAGTATAAATAATTTTTATTTAAATTATTCAAACATGATATAATTCAGTTTACTTCATCAATCACTATAAAATTTTATCCAAACACGAACTTAATAATAATTCACTATATTCTACCATCTCATTCCACCCCTTCATTAGTTAGTTTCTATCAACATAACCCCTCAACTATATTATTATTCATTTATCATCCT
Organism: Pontederia paniculata; assembly: GCA_001647135.1. NCBI lineage: Eukaryota > Viridiplantae > Streptophyta > Magnoliopsida > Commelinales > Pontederiaceae > Pontederia > Pontederia paniculata. The sequence goes on from LTAE01006760.1 coordinate 19,226, forward strand.
TAAACTTATTTAATGATGACATTTAACCTCAAAAGTAAAATTTGATATTTTTTCTATCAATTTATTTATTTTTTTAAATTACTAAAAATTTATTTTATCCTTCTTAGATTAATTGATTAAAGGAAAATAGTCATAGTCAGAATATAAAATGGGAAACTTGCAATTGGATTAATAAAAATTGAAGTCGAAGTTTATTTTGAAGTAAAAAACAATACTTTAAAAAAAGAAAAGTTCAAGTTGAATTTTAAATGTACTTAGAATTATGAGAAATATTACTACAGATAATAAAATTATGCTAGATGAATAAAAAAATATTACTACAGTACACCGAAGGTTAGAGCCTATATATATATACTATGTCAATCACATCATTGTTTACTCTTCCTAACTCTTTTTCATATTTTTTGTTCATTGGAAGAAAGAACTTTGTGTGAGAGCCTAAATCTTAAATTATTAAGTAATTCTTTTGTAAATTTATTTTTAATGCATGTGAAAAATGAGAGCGTTAATGTATTCATCATTCATCACGTTCAATAAATGAATGTGTAAGCTTATTTTTATATAAATTCGTGTGTAACAATTTTTTTACTTAAAAATATGAGATTGACTTTTTATTTCAATTCATAAATAAATAATGAAGATTATGAATAATTTTAAGTATTTACACAAAATGAGTGACTTAAGAATAGAATAGTATTTGACCAATCATTGTTTATTGAATGGAAGTCGATAATTCAAATAGTTTATTGAATTGGAGTCAAGAATTGGGAGTTCTTGAAGGTAGGTATCCCATGAATAATGATTTCTCTTATCTAATGCATTGAACCACTTAAATTATTAATTATTATTTGTGTGATATTCTTATGATCATACACGTAGTATTATTTTGATATGACCATAATGAATCACTACGATCATAATGAATAGTCACCCTTAACAATATAGTATAACCATTGATCAATCAACTTAGGGAACTATTTGATGTGTCTTTAAAATAGGATCCAAGTAACATACGTATTAACTAAATTGATAACTAATTAAACTACTTAGTAAGTGTAACTAATAATAGCAAACATCTAAGATTAGTTACTAGAATGTTTTTTTTTTCAAGCATACTATCCAAATCTTTCATTATTAATTATTATTTATATGATACACTTATTATTTATATTATCACTTTGTTATTTTTACTAATTTTGCTTAACTACTTTTTTTGTTATCATATTCATTAATATTAAAGTAAAATAAGTTATTTTAATTTAGGACACATTATTCAAACAATTTAAGTGATTACGTATATTTTTAATTATTTTATATTTATCGACTAATTCAAATATTATATTTTCCAAATACATAATTAAATTACTAAGAATCTAATCGCTATTAATTATTTGCTATATTTAAATTATTATTAGTTATTAACTATTCAATCTATTAGTACCAATATGACGAGCAATATACAAAAATACTTTCATGTTTGTGAAAAACTCACGATCGAATAGTGATCCTCGATCCATTCGCTTGATTAGGACGAAGCGACTTCCCTGTCAAGAAAGTTATAAAAGAACCTCAAATGTGCCAAGTTAAAAGAAGCGAGTGTCTTATATGTTCATATGCTTATGTTTGCACGATCAGCATGACGAGTGAATGTTGTACGTTTAAATTTAAGCATGTTTAAGCTAGGACCATGCTCTTATGTTATAATAATAATAATAATAATAATAATAATAATAATAATAATAATAATAATAATAATAATAATAATAATAATATTGTAGTAAGAATAGAATATATCACTAATTATTAATTANATAATAATAATAATAATAATAATAATAATAATAATAATAATAATAATAATAATAATAATAATAATAATATTGTAGTAATGAAGAATGGGTATCTATATCTCAATATGGAAGGCTCTTTAATAATCAATTTTGATATACTATATTACTGATTGTTAAGGTATATATACACACGATGTATATTTCCTATTCATGAATGTTAATAATCATGTTTAAATTATAACTATTAATAAGTGTTTGTCATGTTAGGTGTAAAGTTCGCAAGGCACCCTTGTTAATATCTATATATGGTTTGGTGTTCATAATGACCTAGCATCCACATGGACTAAGTTTTATTTGTGGATTAGTTAGAATTAAAATTTTATGTAATACCTAATAAAGTTAGACTAATTTTATTTAAAAGTTACATTGCTTTTTAGAATAGTTAAAGTAGCCATTTAGAAGCTCGAGCTACAAGAAAATCAGCTCATTCTGACGGATTTTGACAAAAAATCCGTCAGAAAGGGCCTTTCTGACGGAATTTCTGTCAACTTTAAACTGACAGAAAAAAACTCGTTGATAAAGTTTTTCTGACGAGTTTCGTACCCCACAGAACCCATCAGAATTTCTGATGAGCAGTGAGACCCCTCAGAAATTTTGAGGGGCTTATTTCTTAGGGGCCTTGGGCCCCTCAGAAATTCTGAGGGGATTTTCGGCCCCTTAGAAATTCCGAGGGGCCGAAAATTTCGTCAAAAAATTTTAAAAAATAATAATTTACAAAAAAAGTTCATAATATTTAAATTAAAATGTACTACATATTTTATTCCAAATATTTAAATTACATATTATTATTGTCATCGGGATCTTCAGGAGGAGGAACTTGCCCTTTCAACATCATTCTCCACATTTCATTCAATTCTTTTCTTTGTTAACGCCGGACATTTTCCATCTGCATTTCAAATCGTTGTTGCATCTGCTGTTCCATTCGTTCTCGCATATGTTGTTCTATTCGTTCGTGCATCTATTGTTCCATTTGCTTAAATCGTTCATCAACACGTCGTTCTATCTCTTCATTTGGAGGTCCCGAGATAGATCTTCGTGCTGATCTTAAGTCAACAGGAGTAAATTTTGCAGGCAACACAAATTGCTATGTAGGAATGATGATTGATGATGATGAAGTCTGTGATGGTCAACTTGCACATGATATAAGATCCTGGTTAATGTGTCACCAATCCAGTTTGGAGTCTTCTATGTAATAGAGAGGATGTTGAACTCTATCATTTAGTAATTTGTTATGGTCTACTGATGAATTTTAGTCTTCTTTTAGAATTGATGTAATAGACTTATTAGTATTTTTTATATGTCAGAGATGTTTAGTTTTAAAATATGGTGTTTATATGATGTGACCATGGGGTTGACCAGTCAAATGGTCAAACCAAAGGTAATGATATTGTGTGCTAGCGTTAGGTGGCAAGTTCTGATTTCGGGGGCGGCGCTATGCATTCCATGTCCTTCTCTTATTAATAATGAAGCAGATAATAATGAACTTATTACAACTTACGAATTTTAATCACAAACATTCATACACAACAAATGATTTGAACTCAATTCTGATCATCGACTCAGTTGACCTTCCTGCAGTTCGTTCGGATCTCACCGCTGAACCCTGTGAGCGGGTTGATGTTCCCCATCTTCACCATGGCAGCGGCGAAGTCGCCGAAGAACGCAGTGGAATTGACGCTGTAGATCCACGAGAGCAAGTCCTGGGAACCGTTGTTGTAGAGTTCCTGGTCCGAGTGCAGGAGCCCTTTCCCGGCGAGGAGGTTCTGATAATACGCGTTATCGAACGTGTTCGAGGTTTGCACGTCCAGAGGCACCAAGGTGTCGACGGGCGTTGAGCAGATCTGCTTCAGGTAGTTTGCATAGCTAGCGTCGATGTTGGCGTCGCCCAAGATGCGGGCGTTGAATGTGGAGCACCGCGCCTGGCCGATGGTGTGCGCCCCCAACAGCGCGGTCATGTCCTGAGCGCTGAGGCCTTTGCTGGCGAATCTGATGATGAGCTCGGACAGGCTTGCTGTCGCGGGCGGGAGGTCGGACACGGCCGCCGCCTGGCTTGCCGTCGTAGCATCGCGCCGTCCCAACCAGACAGACCACGTAGGTCCTCCGAGCTGCATGGAGTCGACACCAACTCATCAGAACGTAACTTACGCGCGCGCATGAAAGGTATACGTTATGTATTTGAACGCACCAACTCAACGGCGTCCCTTGCCGCGAGGGCCAAGATGTCAGCGCACGACACCGTCGCGCTGCAAGCTGCCTCGACGCTGGTCTTGATGGCGTCGATGACCTCGTAGCCGCGAACCGACAACGCGTTCGGCGGGGCGTTCTTTTCGCTGGAAAAATACGGCAAATTGTCATCCAGGAGGATCGACGCGTCACAACCCTGAAATATATATTAACACCTAACAATTGATCCAAGATGTTGAGAGGGGAACACATCAAAGAACAAAAGCAAAAAAAAAAAAAATCCAATATGATACAAATACATACGGTCGCGAAGCAGTCATGGAAGAAGAGGCGAAGGATGGACGCGCCCATCCGCGCCTCCTGCGTGACGAACTTGAGCATCTCCGACCTCACGACGCTCTGCAGATTGGGGCAGCTTACGTCGTAGAACGTCGTTGACAGCTGCCCCTGGACTACACTGCACGCTGCGGCCGTGGATAAGATGAAGATGGCAAGGAGTCCTTTCGTCGACGTCGTCATGGCCATGGCTGTGATAGCTTGCAGTTGCAGCTGACCAGTGCACTTAGAGTAAGGTTGTGTTGCATGCTACCATTTTAGAGTACGAAACCGTGGGTACGTGCTCAATCGTTAACGGCAGTAGCCGGTTGGTAGATTAAATAAAATTAGTTGACTTTACGGTCTTTGCTTCATTGGGTACCTTATATTAGTTATATTAATTATTCGTGTGTGGAGACCGTGGGTGAATTCGATCATATCATGAGATTATAAACATAATGTTGAGTTTTTATTGATCGCTTCGATTTTTGGAATAGATGATTGACTAATTTAATTTAATCAAATATAATAATTATTGGAATAAGATTAAAAAATCCTAATTTTAAATGGAGATCTTATTTAAAAATGACCTACATTTGAATAACAAACTAAACGTGAAAAATAAAATAAAAAAGTATCCTTTTTTATAACTTAAATTCTTTAAATCATATGGTCAGTATTAATTAAAAAGGCTTCTTATAGAGGGAATTTGGAATACGTAGACTTCATTCTTCTTCTTGGTTTGGTGTTTAATGTGCTTTCTTGTTCATGTAGTTCTAGTGGTAGCCACCGATATTCATCTCCCGTCCCGGTGCAACCTCAAACTATGCTATCATTTGCTTACGAAAACAAAATTAATTAGCGTTTACCGAACTATATAACTATATATATATATATATATATATAT
>LTAE01006761.1:2266-16597 GCA_001647135.1 Pontederia paniculata
CGGTGGCTGTGATGACTCCAACTCACTTCCGGGACCTGGCGGCGTGGGGTAGGGAGCCGAGGATTCCTCGTCACCTACCGCGGCAAGCCGCCGGCACCTTGGCGACGTTGGCGACACCTAGGGCATCGTCGCTCCAGTCACCTTGCAATTTTATTTCCATGTTGCTCTGTGAAAGTTTATTACTGTGGAAGATTCTTCAATATCATGATTCTAGTATGTTCATATTTATTTTATGCCAAAAGGCATATGAGGAGGATGCTTGCACACAGAAAGTAAAAGAGAGAAATATGAATGAGAAACCCCTATACCATATAGTCCGGAAATGCAGTTCCTAAGTTTATATGCCAGTTATCAAACAAAAACTTGCCCTTTTTGTATAAAACTGCATTTTGTAGTCTTTCTACATGCGACTTCTTTTCTGGGATGGTGGTCTTCAAATTCTACCAGCTGTATTTTTTTTTTGGTGATAATTCTACCAGCTGTATTTGATCTAGCTGATAAACATCTTTAAGTGATTGTTTAAAAGTTTTACATGTATTTGAAAATCTTGTCCCATGACTAATTTCAACAATTTCTAGCTTGCTATGGAGTATGAAACAAATGCACTCTTTGTCAAGGTGGACAATGATGATAAATATGAGTTTGCAAGAGATATGCATACTAATATCAGGTTGGTTACATCTAAAGAAAAATCAGGTTGGGTAATATTTATTTCATACAACTTTTGAATCTCGATGTCATCTTCCTCAATACATGGCACCAAGTTAGGGGATTGCCAACATTTACTTCATTAGTCCAGACCAAAAATAAAGATGCTATTCGAACTGAAGGGCTTATCCCACCAGAGAATATCATCGATAATGAAATGTGAGAACAGCAACCTCAACATTTGTTCAACCTGATTTCTTCATCAGAAATTTGCTTCATCCTATTTGAATAAATTTTTTACAAACATGGAGTATGAAATACTAATTTATATAAAAGTCAATTTTACCCTTTATTGTATATCTATTATTTATGACTTTTAACATTTATATCATACTATATATTTTTTTGATTTTTCACTTGAAACTCTTTTATAAAATTTTCTCCCATTTTTTCGTCTCCATATATTTTTCTCTTTCCTCTTTATATGTCTTTATTTTTTCCTTCTAATATATTTTGTATTTCTATGTCATAATTTTTTTTTATCTTTTTATTCTCTTAAAAATAACAAATAAAAGAGAATAAAATAAAATAAAAGAGAAAAAATTGACGAAATTTTGTTAAGTCGAATGCTCTGTCTATCACAAAGAAGAATGATGTCTTGAATGAATCAGGACAAGATTATAAATATTTATTTAAAATGATAATTTTGTTCAAAAAAAAGTATTTCCTCTAATTCCACCAAATTGGTGGAATAAAAAAATTAGAATTTGAAGGTATGATTCACCCCTCTAAATTCCATATGACTCCTATAATTTTTTTATCTAAACATGATTTAACTAACACCAGTAATTCATCTTCCATCTTAGGCTGGAGTTGAAGCAAGATCATTTTTTCTGTCTATTGAAATCATTTCTGGCAAGGTGCATTAATTCTGCGAGTTGACTAGAGAAGTTTGGCCTAGTTTTGCTTACTTTGGATTGGATTCATTGTAGGATAACTCGAAATCCCTGTATCCAGTGGAGGTTAAACATGCTTAGTTAAGATTTGTTTTAGAAAACTGAAATCAGCTAGCTTATAGTAGATTGGCTGTAGCTGTTTGTACCATGTTTCATGGAAATCTAAACATAGAAAATGAGCAACAGTTTTGCCACTCTTAAGGATCCCTCTATTGCCACTCCAAAATGTTCTTTCACTCCTTTTTCTTTTCTATTTGACAGTCTTACCTGAAAAGTAGCCCAAGATAACTCATCAAAAGTTTCTCTTTCACACTTCCATCATCTGATCCCTTTAATCCTTCGCTCTACAGTATCGATCTTTTTGTAAGATTGCTTGTCATGATGGGAGCTCTGGAGGTGGAGCCAGAAGACAGTATCTGCATTGAACCGGAGGATAGCGGGATCAGGAGTGGATGGTGGGGTGTCGGTGCTGTCGGAGATCGAGGACGCCGTGAGGGTGCATCTGCAGGGGTTCGGCGAGGATCATGGCCGCGAAGAGCTGCACCCCACGCTCCACCCCAATGCATCGCCAAGGCCTTCCATGAGGTCACTGAAGATATGTGATATGTTACATGAAGAATACATTGTAGCGATAGTCCTTAGGTTTGCATCAAAATGTGGTCTTTTGGGTTTATTTAATGAAAAATATGGAATTTTTTTAACTTGAGCTATGAGATTCTTAATGATTGAGATGTTATAAAAAAAAAGGAGTCTTCCTATGTCGTTCCTCTGGAATCTAGAGCAGTATGTTTCTTGACTCTGAGTGCACTTGCAAATTGGAACACTAGCAAACTGTATTTAGCTTCTTTCCTTTAATTTTTTTTAGCTCATTATGTACAAAGTTAATTGATTCTTAGTATTTGGTGAATCATCTCATCGTTTGGAATCTTTAAACAGCTATTTTATAGAGATTTTTAAACGATGTTGAGTTATTTTGCCAAAGGGTAAAATTTAACAGTAAAAATGTAATTTCGAACACATGAATAATTTGAGATTTTGAATTTAATTCTTTCCTAGATGATTATTTTATTATTATTCGCTTCATTGTTGCGGAAAAAAAATAATTTATTTTGAGCATGTTCCCTTGTTGCCAATATCTATCTCATTATCAGCATAATTTGGGAAAATTGAATAAGAATGTATTTTTAATGACTATTCTTTATGTCTACCTATTGATTTTGTTTAGAAGGAAAAAAGAATCTTTGTTGAGTTGTGGATGGTGCTACAATTGGATCATATTCAAGGTGTTGGACTGTTATTCTCAATAGTTGCGTTTGTATTTTTGTGAAATGTAATATTCCACAAAGCAAATACACCTGTGGAGAAAGGGTATAAAATATTAAAATATATTAAAAATATTCTTTTCTAGAGGTGTATTTGCGTTTGACTTTAAAATTAAACCTTTAAAAATTTATACTTTATGATCCTCATTGGCTTCAGAGATGAAGCAAATACACCTATGGAGAAAGGGTTGAGAAAGAGAGCGGGTGCATCTTGGATAATTTTCTGGGTTCATGTGATCTTCTTGTTGGATTAAAATATGTAGAGAAAAAATAGTGGCAGCAAGTCATTTGGGAGTGGCAATATAGATTCCCTTTTCTTAAATTCCTCTCCATGTTTTTCTACTTCAATTTCCTATGTTCTAATGTCTCCCATGCATCGAGATTTTGACAAGTGTGAGTTCCATTTTTTTTAAGCATGCTTTTTAGGTAGTTAATAGTAACAATTTGTGTTTGTACTGATGAAACTATTTCCCTCAAGGTAACATCTCAGGAAGTTCTAAGAATTTATTCCATCCGATTTTGACATGTTTGGCAAAATCGAAATAGAAATTTTAAACCTCAGTTTCTGCTAAAAGTATAAATCGCTCGGTTCTGTTGCACCCTTTTTCTTTTTTTTAATTTGACAATTTTTTCTATTTCTCTCCCCTCCTTTCTTTTTTTTCTTTACTTAACTTTTTAATCTAATTTTAAATATTTTTTATTTCAAATTTAATTTTAATTCTATGCCAAATTAATAATATAATTATAGAATTATTAATTAATTCATTAGATTTGTTAATCGATTTATAAAATTATTTTTGATAAAGATATTTAATTTTCAGTTGAGAGATAAAATAAATTTCATAAAAGATTTATTGTATTATTCATGAGACTAATTTTATATTATTTAAACTTATTTTGTAAGGAAATATTTTATTAACAATATAATTATAAATTGTCAATTGCTTCACTATATCTTGTAACCAGTAAATTTTTAAATTTTTTATCAATATATTTTATTAATTTAAATGTGATATTAAAATAAGTTTCATAAAACATTTTATTATATTATTCATGAGATTAATTATATATTATTAAATTTATTTTATAAATTTTAATTTCATATCTTTATCAAAAATGTATTTTATATTTATGGTTCTAATATTTTATTCAAAAGACTATTAGAACCTATTTATCATCATCACATTTTAGTTCATCAAATGATCAAAATGTAATGATGATAAATATTTATCAAACCAAATTATTTATCAAAATTTGGAAAATTTCAAATTCTGCTAAAAAGTAATGTTGGGAATCAAAAAGTTGATTTCACAAATTAGTTCTAGTGAATTTTTGGATAACATGTGAAAACTGAAAAAGTAAAATATTTTTTAATGAAGATAATAAGATTAATTGATAGAAAACCATAATGATGAATTACTTTACATGATATAATTTAACATAATATAATAAAATAATTTCTTGATAATTATAATAAATAAACTAAACTAAATCTTATGTATAACATAATAATATAGTTTGTTAAATTTAAATTATAAATAATTTATAGAAAAAAATAAAAAAAATGAAATAATGTTTTTGTAATTATAATATTAAATAAATAAAAAGTTCATCCAAAATTATAGTTAAATTAATTAAGATAGAGAGAAAAGAGAGAAAAATTAAAAAAAAAACATCACGTCCAGAAAACAATTAGTTCTTACCTTTTGCAAAACTGTAGAACGGTTCCTATACAAGGTTTGAACTAAATCGGGTCAGGTGTCCCCAAATTCAAGTGCATGGAGTTTGCGTGGATTATATAAAACATCAAATCATTTGATAAAATCGATAGGAACTAGACTCAATTTCTGATTTGGTTATCGTTGCCAAATTAAGGCAACCTGAGTGTTTTTAATTATTAAAAAAATGTCCTTTTGGTGCTTTTCAACTACCTTCAGTTGAAGTCATTTAGGAGCAACTAAGTGTAAAAAAATATAGAACGCTAATATTGTCACTCACTAAAAGTAACATTCACATATGTCCTTCAACTTTGATTTTAATATTTTTTCTCTTCTTTTTTTTTAGATCATTAGTCTTCAACTTTATACATTTTGTTCATTTAGTTTTTTATCAACTAAAACAAAAAATTCTTCTATTCTACTTACAAAATGTGTCAATCAGGACATAGTACATTATTTCTTTTTATAAAATATGACATGTTGATCTCGTATCGCATCAATGAGATTACTAATTTTGTAATCAGGACAAACATCAAATATAAAAAAAACCTTACTTGATGTGATATAAAAAGTTGATATGGCACATTTTATTATTATAATGATATGAAATGTTTGTATGAATGCATTTAGTTAGTAAAATAAAAGATAATGTTAATTTAGTTGGCAAAAAAATAGAGTAAAAACATACAAAATTGAAATATAGACGCAAGTAAAAAAAAAACATGGCAAAAGACATTAATATTAAAGTTGAAGGATTTTATGTAAAAATATTTCATTTCATTAGTGTTAGATATTTTTGTCCCTGCCTAATAAAATGAAATAAATCTTTTTGGAGTGACAATACCATTGCTCTTTTTTTTTTCAAAAATGAAATTACGTTATATATTGAAATTTAAAGAGTCCGATGATAAAATAATAAGGAGGTCCAAAAGTGCAGCCTCTTCATAAAATAAATTGCTTTTCGATTGTCTACTAAGATATGCTAAATAATCAGTCCCCAAATTATAAGATCTAGGGGTATATACAATGTAATTTTTTTCAAAAGAAAGGCTGTCGCTGGATCTCCTCAAGCATACTTCTCAAGTGTCATGGTGGTTTAGCCGATTTGGATATGTGTTGCACCAGAGTGGTGGATTAAGACTCGACAATTCCTAACTGCTCAGATTTTTCGATTCCTTGAAGCATCGCCCATGTCTCCGCCTCCAAAGCAGAGTCGACATCCTATTGTAGTGCACCTGCACAAACTAAGGATGGATTAGATGATCGAATGATATAATCTATTCCCCCTTGTCCTCTTGACTCAAGTATGAGCCATCAATGTTCAGTTTGAACACTGATTGAGGAGGGGGCTCCCAACATGTCGACATTTGATCCATCAAGGAATGTCATTCAACATTATGGATGAGCTGATCAAAGCCCGTTCCCAAACCACAATCACAATTGCCTGGATGGAACTGGAATCGTCATTTCATGACCTCCAAATACTCTAGAGGCAAAAAGCAAAAATAGAAATTCTTGAAGGAACATCTAAGTGATCTCCTTCGAGGATCCAACTTCCCTCTGTCCATGTTTGTTGATAAGAAAAAAACGTGTTAAGTTTAGATTGAAATAAGTTCCAGACTTGAGCAACACAAGAGCAAGTGAAGAATAAATGATTATTCGTTTTCACCATCATTCCACATAAGGTCCAAGAAGATGAGATGTATGCATCAAACCTAAGTAAATACTTTTGGTGGGGAGTTTATTGTGGGCAAGCTTCCATAATAAGTTTTTGATTTTGGGAGTAGCTTTGATTTTCCAAATCTCTTTCCATCCCAGCCATCCTGCAAGTTGTGGTTGGTTGAAGGGTCTGCTAACAAAATTATATATACTGCTTTAGTAGTAGGACATCCATATATATCAGGGGTCCATATCCATTTATTATCACAAGGGCACCGACAGGTAAATATGCATAATTCTGAAAACTAAGCATGGTGTAAAGTAATTTTAGAGCAAATAAATGTTCCAGGTAGAGTTTAACATAAGATCATAGAAATGTAAAGAGAAAATAGGGGCATAAATATTAATGAAAGTAGGCATATGACTTGAATATTAAATAGCCAAGGATCATCCAAAACAAGTGCGCTGCAACCATCTCCAATTTGTTTTTTTAACTCTTTAATGCTATCAAGTACTTGCAAAATTTACTTCCAACATGAGGCATGTTTAGTATAATCCGACTTGAGCACATTATTTCAAGGATGAGACATACCGTATTTACTTAGTTCTAAGAAAACAGAAGGACTAGGGATATTATTTAAGATATCTAACACTCTTTTAGCAATAAGAGCAGATATAATATCAGTAAGTTTTCTTATATCAAGCCATCCTTCATGTAGTGATAATTGAATAGTGTTCCAATTAATTAGGTGAGACCCTTTTTTGTTTCCAGAAGTAGACCATACGAATCCTTTGAAAATTTTCCCTAAGGATTCTATAAAATCTGTAGAAATGTTAATAACACTCAAAGAATAATTTGGAATTGAATTCAAGGTGTTTTTAATAAGTGTAGTTTTGTTTGCCTGTGTTAATGTTTTTGTTTTCCAACCAACAAGCTTTTGTGCTACTTTCCTTGTTATATGGTTTAGATTTTCTTTTATAAGTGATCCGTACGGGATAGGGGTTCCAAGATACATGAAGGGGTAAGATCCTATATCAATGCCCATTATATTTCTGTTACTTGCTTCCTTTTGGTTGAGAACTTGGGAGGGAGATAAATAGCAAATTTATGAGTATTGATTTTTTGATTTATTAAAGACCATATACTGACTAAAAATATGTTTGATTCTCCTGCAATTTTGATTAGTAGCTGCCATACATACTAGTAAATCATCTGCATATAAAAGATGGTTCAGGAAGATAGAGTTAGTAACAAAGGGTTGAATTCTACCATCCTAGACTTCCTGATTGAGGAGAGAAGTAAATACTTGTGAGACCAGAATGAAAAGATAGGGAGAGAGAGAGTCTCTGTGTCTAATACCTTTAAAATTTTTGAACATTTCAAAGAAGGAACCATTTATGGAGCAAGTAAAATAGGAGGCTCAATGCAAGCTTTGATCCAAATAATTAATTGGGTAGAAATTGCATGAGAGTAAGTACATTAATTATAGCCTTCCATGATACTCTATCAAAATTCTTTTCCATGTATGCTTTAAGTATTAAAAACTTTCTTCTACCTTTGGTTAAAGAATGAGCAATCTCTTGAGCCATAATTATATTATCATATATTGACCTATTGGCAACAAATTCTAATTGAGCAGAATGCATAATATCAGGATTGTTGGTTTTAATATGTTGGCTAGTATTTTTGTACTAGCTCTGTACATAACAATGTGTAAAGCAATAGATGTATAATATGTGATTTTTGATGGATTTGGTTTCTTAGGGATGAATGTGATGGCAGTGTTAGCTACTCCATGTGGTAGAGAGCTAGTGAGGAAAAAAAAGTTATGAATACTTTTTTGAGATGTCTTGCCCTATTATGTTCCAGTAATTTCTGTAAAATCCACACATGAAACCAATCGGGACCTAGGGCTTTCCTTGGTGCCATGTTCCAAAAGGCATTTTTTTTATCTCTATATCTATGATAGGGGTAATAAGATGATTAGTCCAGATTTAGTTTAGGCAAGGCAAGGAGGGCCATGAGGCGTGAGGTATTGAGGGATTTGTATTATGTTCCTAGAGTTTCTTGTAATGATCGACAGATAATTATTTAATATCTTTCTCCTCGGTGAGTATGTTTCCATTCTCATCTTCAATTTTTGCGATTTGTTTTTTTTTTTTTGTATCTGATTAGTGTGCTTAAATGAAAGAATTTAGTGTTCTTATCTCTATCTTTTAACCAATTAACTCTAGATTTACTCCACCATTTGATACTGATTTGTCTTAAATATGCTACATGTTGATTATAAGGGGCCCTAAGTTTTCCATATTCAATGTCCTTTAGTCCTGATTGCTGATGTTTGAGTTCTAAATGTTTAATTTCTTGCTTTGTTTCTTGGGCTATAGTATCAAGTTTACCTAGATCTTTCCAATTCCACTCTAAGGTTTTTTCCTTAATTCTTTTTAGGGAAGATTGGAGAGGTGCATTGGGTGTTCTTGAATCCCATATCTGTTGTACTATAGTTCTAGGTTCAGAATGTTCAAACTAGAAATGTTCATATTTGAAAGATCTAGGCTTGTGTTTTTTCCTATTAGTCTTTAATAATATAGGGGCATGATATGAAACCATGAGTAAGAGAGGATAATGAGGTCAAGGAATTTAGTGATCCAGTGTTGATTCACCATTTTCTATCCAACCTACAGTGTATTCTTGTCGTATGTTTTCTATTATTACATCATGTATATTGTGGTCCCAATAACGGTATGCCTATTAGACTCTGATCATGTAATAGAGTTCTAAAGTGTCTTATGGATTTGGTTAATTTAAAGGGGAGCCCTCCTTTTTTTTCACTCTGGAAGGAGTGTACAATTCATATCTCCTATAATAGTCCAGGGGATGTCATCTAGGTTGAAAGAAGTAAGGGTGTTCCAGAGTTCATTTCTTAATATGAGAGAAGTACTAGTATAAATAGATGATATCAGAAAGGTGAAGTTATCAATAGTAACAACAACATGTAAGCATTGCTCGGAGGAAGAGAGTAGAGTTACCTTGGTGGCATTGGTTTGCCATGCAAGGAGAAGACCTCCTGCGGCCCCATTACTAGCCTGAAAGAAACTTGTCTAGTTCCTACCAAGTCGCCTTATTACTTTGCTAGATTTTTTTTCGGTTGCCCCACAGTATCCGGGGCTACTAGCACCCGACTAATCTATGTCGCCCCGGGTCGGACACCTGGCTATGGTGGGTGAGGCTCCCAATGGGGAATTACTGCATACAACGGGGCTCGAACTCGAGACCTCCTTTAAGCGGGGAGGAACTCCTTACCACTCCACCCCCACCCCATTGGTTACTTTGCTAGATTTTAGTTCTAAGTATGTGTTTCAAGTAAAATAATCAGATTTGGGGTATACTCCCTGATCATGTTTGCTAATCTCTCTCGGACCTTGCTTCTGAAGGCTCCCCTATAGTTCCATGCAAGAACCTTGACCATAACAACTTAACGTTTGTATTCTAAGGCATTTCCTAAGTAGCCTCATATTCCTGCACAGGTAGCGAAACACAATGAGTATTGCTCTGTTTGTTAGTGAAAACCTTACCTTTTTTTTCTTGTTTCCCATTTTTTTTCTGGAGTTGGGTTAAGGGGGTGGGGTTGTGAAGTGTTGATCCCTCGCATTTCGGGTATGCTTTGCCTCTGGCAATAGATCTTCGTCTTGCTCTTCCTTCTGAGAGTCGGAAGAGGAGTAGATCTCTCATCGAGGTGACTGAAGTCGCTCCAAGATCATAGAGGTTAGCTGCTCATGTGAGTAGGCTAACGTCCCTGGCTCCACCACTCTATGCTCCGTTGGTGTAGTAGGTCATCTTTCTATCCGTGTACATGATCAATCAGGAGAGGAGGTAGCATCTGCAGAGGAGGAAAAGAGATATGATCTACCAAAGAAGAAGAGGGAGAGATAGTAGAAAGGGCATTTTTAGAAGTCTGATATCTTTTGTTCACATGTATGTCTCTACGTGGCATGATCCTGGATGCCTCGGGCATATCGGCCTTGTGATATTGGGAGCGAAGGAGAGGAAAGGAGACTGTTTGATCCTCCATGCCCCTGTGCAATTCTATACATGGCGTGATCATAGGAGTTTTAGACTTATCAACCACGTGATACTGGCAGACGGCGTGAGATGATGTCTCTGGCACCATGTCTAAGGCGTTAACCTCGATAGCTATTTAGGTGTTCGTTAGTGTGCCCAGGGTGTTAACCTCAACGACCTTTTGGGTGTTCATTAGAGGATTCCATATTGTTGACAACCATTTGATACCTGGCACTGTTAGAGTATTGTTAGGGCACCTCAGTTTTAAGATCCAGACTGGTTGTTGTTTTAGGCGACGAAAATTGCCATGCGGGTTCCCAGCTTGGCCGTTCCCGGAGGTGGTCATTGCTAGAATCCTGCGTCGCGACAACTAAGATCGTAGCCAAGAGCCATAGAGTAGCATGTCGTCCTTCCCGACCGACTGGAGACTTTTTTGCAAAGTTCCTTTTCGGGCATTGATTAAGATGATGACCAATCCTGCCATAGTGAAAACAAAATAAGGGCAAATTCTCATATCAAACTCTTTGGAAATAGCGGGTTCCATTTGGTAGTTTGATCCAGGTACCCTACTTCACCAGAGAACTAAGATCTAATTCTACACAAACCATATCATACTTAAATATCTCTCCTTTAGTAGTATGTTCATCTAATTTTAGAGGCGTACCAAAGATAGAAGCAATGCATAAGATTTTATCGATGTTACCTAATACAAAGGATAAACCCGACAACTGCAGCCACACCAGAGATGTAGTGATACATTCATCAAAAGGCAGGAAGAATGATTTAGCTTGAGACTAGAGAGGTTAAGGAAGTTACCATCGATATTCCATGGGTTGTTTGTAACAACCCAGAGGCGCTCTCCATCATTTTCAAACAAAAATAACATACAGAAATTACCTAGCTCCACCACCCGCGAAGGTGAGGTTATTATCCATATACGCTGGAAGGTCCGCTCGTAGCTTGTCCATGGACACCTCAGATCCGACAAAAAGCCCCATCAACACTTCTGTAGTTCCTCCGACCTCTGGGCAATCTCTTCCTACCTTATGATGACCTCATCTGTGGAGATCTCTTGGATGGTCTACATAAGATGTTTTGAGATCACAGGAGGCGTCCGATCATTTAGTCCTCGAGAGATTAAGGTTACAGAGGGGGAAGAGAAGATGGATGTTTCTGTGCCGAATCATTTTCTCCAGAGATGACAATAGCATTAGAGGAGGGGGTTGAGAGAGGGAAGGGAGTAGAGGGGGAAGAATGGGGGAAGAAGAGGAGGAGAGAGGGGGTCCGGAGGCTCTCGCATGCTTTTGCTCATTATTGTTTGGAATCTTTATTATTGGGGCTTGCAATAGTGTTACTAGGTTAAAACAATTTAACTTGATGTCTGATGTCCAGGAAAATATCCCGAGCAGTCATATCCAACACCTGAACAAGTTTCTGTATGAAGATAATCTCACGAAACTGTCGAGGCGCCTACCGTAGCAATGCTCGGGACCGCCTGCAAGACCTTATTAAGACACATTCCCCGGACCTCTTGATACTAGTGGAGATACACACTGAACAGAATCATACAATGCAAGTTGTTAAAAGATTAGGACATAGATGGAAAGCCATATATATCATAGGAATGCAGCGACATGAGGCATACTTCTAGTTGGCACTCCAACTCCTCACCTCAAGTCTTACATGTGGTAGTGACATTAGATAATTTCTCCTTTATTATATCATGCATGTATGCTAGCACTCAACCATTGGCAAGAAACCAACTCTGGAAAACTCTTAGCGATCTACATCTTGATGACATCCCATGGGCTCTTATTGGTGATCTTAACTGTATTTTAAAACAAGAAGACAAAAGAGGCCTAGCTAACCTAATCATGAAACAAGGACTATTAGACATCCAACCTTTTGGTGTTCAGTTCACATAGTGCAATAATAGACCTGGACTAGCTAGAATACTGTGTAAATTAGATAGGTTGTTATTAAATGGTCACTGGTTCTCAAAATACCCAAACCTAACTCTCAAAACCCTAGAAAGATCTGCCTTGGACCATGCCCCACTCTGTTTGATACAAATCATATAAAACACAGACCAAGACCTTTCAAGTATAGATACTCCTGGTTTGAATACCAGGAGCCTAGGATATTGTATCAACCGAATGGAATAAGCAACTAAATGGAGCTCCAGGTTACCAAATACAGGAAGTTGTAGACCGCATAAAAGAAAAAAAACTATACAATGGAATCATATGAGCCTAGGAAATTTGGAAAATAGAGCCAAACAAGTTAAAATAAGAGATAAGACAAATGGAGGCTAAGGACAACCAACATGGTTTGACCATTGATGAGTTAGGGAAGCTCAGATCATTATATAATCAACATGCATCATTCCTTAGGCAAATTAGTATCAAATGGTGGAGTAAGTCAAGAGTAAACTGGTTAAAGAATGAAGATAGAAATACCTCCTTCTATCACTTAAGTACTATCATTAGACAAAAAATGAAATCAAATAGAACCCATTAAAGACTCCTCAAGAATAGTTATGACTGAAGAAAATGCTATCAGACAATCTTTTATGAGTCATTAGACCAAATTATGGGAGTCAGAACAATTATAACCTATTAGCTTAGAATGCTGGCCATCCCTCCCCACCTTATACAACTCTTTGCACAACAATCTTATAGCACCTCTTACCTTGGATGAAATTATAAATACATTGTGGGATATGCCACCTAGAAAGGCCCCTGGACTTGATGGTTGTATCACTAAATTTTATAAGAAATATTGGGATGTAGTAGGTCCTAGAATCTTTCAGGTAATAATGGAATTCTTTGACTCAGGAGTCATGCCTCAAAACTAGGGTAATACTTCACTGACTTTTATTCCCAAGAAAATTAACCCGTGCATAGTTACAGATTATAGACTGTTATAAAATTTTTTTGCTAATAGAATAAAACCTACACTATCAACCTTATTGATACTTGTCAATCGACTATCATTGCAAATAGATCTATACAAGATAATATTTTGATTGCACAAGAAATTGTTCACTCAATGAAATATGGTAGACAGAAGTATCTTATGCTTAAAGTGGATATAGAAAAAGCTTTTGACCGTGTATCATGGTCTGCAATAATCAACACTCTTACACTTATGAATTTTCCTAATAAATTTATACAATGGATTACAACATGTATCTCATCTCCATCATAGAGATGCTATATAAATGTGATACACTGTCTGCACCATTAACTAACCTAAAAGAATTAGACAAGGAGATCCCCTATCCCCATATCTATTTATCATAGTTTCACATGTTTTTACTACTCTGATGAACATAGAAGTTGGAGCAAGAGACATAATACCTTTCAGACTGAAAATTTTTTCATTAAGTCATTTATTATATGTTGATGATATGTTAATTTGTCTAGCTGCGATAATTAAAAATAGCAAAAGGCTCAAAGAAGTATTTAGACTATATGACATGCTTACAAATCAGCAAATTAACTATCAGAAATCTAACATATTATTCCCTCCAAAGTTAAATGCACTGAGAAGAAGAGGATTTAAAACATTCTAGGAATGAATGAAGGAGTATACCCGTTTAAATATTTATGAGACCTAATTTCACATAAGTATCTTAGTTCCAGGGAACAATCCTTCATAAGTGATAAGGTAAACTCTAAACTAGTTGGCTGGAAAGCAAAGACACTAAATCAGGCTGGTAAAACCACTTCTATAAAATCTATACTGAACACAATTCCAAGCTATGCCATAGGATCCATTTACATGACAAATGGAATTATTGAAACTTTAGAGAGACAAACAAGAAAATTCTTTTGGTCTGCAGATGGTACAAGGTCAGGTGCACATTTAATTAACTGGTCCACTATACAACTCCATAAATCACAAGATGGATTGTGAATAAGATGTAGGATCTAGAATGACACCAAGAGGGGGGGGGGGGG
>LTAE01006762.1:2389-12593 GCA_001647135.1 Pontederia paniculata
ATCAATTAAAAATAATATTTAATAAAGTAAATGCAGAAGTCTGAACAATATAATTAGTGTCATAAATCTGATGAGACTAGAGATGCACTAAGATCCTGTCATGTGCATAACATCAACATTATCACGAGCAATATGTAGTCACCAGTACTATTATCCACTATAGACCTAGTACCTACAGGATCATGCAGGGAAAGCAATATTCCATGAGCAATTACGCTCAGTGTGTAAGACACAAATAGATATAGAATCATAACGATAAAAATGATAACAATAAACTCGACACCAATATAAATCAATAAGTGGTGATATGATGAGACAACAATGTAAATCAGTGACTTCAAGACGATACAATCGGATAACATCACTTTGAGAATTATCCTAGTGTGAGATAATATTAATTTGGATAACGATTAAGGGTGACCCAATCCGATAAATTTCCTTCCATTATAAGACTATTCTTTGAAGAACTATTCGATAAGCCCAAGTGGTAAGGGGCAATTATCAAGAAACAATGGGATATGGATCCGTTAAATAAAAAAAATGATGTAATCAATGACAAGACTGGTCAACTTCAGTAATATGGAAACTCGATATTACTACGATGAATAAGATATGCCCATATGGTGCAAACCATAGGGTGGTCCATCAATTTCAATATAAGGTCCATCAGAAAGGAAATGAATTCAAAGGCCAGTAGTACAATGATTGAGGGCAATCCGATAAGGCCAGGTAATAAAAGAATAAACTTTCAAGGGTCATTAAGAATGATATAGCTTCAATAAAATACTTTAAACGATATGACCAAATGATAAAGAATTACATTCCAAAGGTCAACGATGACTTCACTTTACATCTGATTCGATAAGGCCAATCAATATAATTAATATAGAGATCCGGTAAGGTCAAACAATAAATCATAGACATGCAAAGGTCAACAATAATGATATACCTTCGAGAACGATATGACCAACAATAGGGAATTGTACTCCAAATGTCAATAGTGCTTTCGCTTTACATCCGATCCGATCCGATAAGGCCAAATCAATAGGGACCAACACTCCAAGACCATAATATTCTTTCTTTCTTTAATGATACTTTCAATGAGAAGCACTTGAACAATGAAGATAATATGGAGCACTTATATAATAGATGGAATATGAAGTACTTGCATCACTGTTCGATATAATAGAAGGTATTTTGATACAATATGATAGAGGATATAAATCCTATATGATACACTCCCTCTATTATCTTTTCTCAAATCTCCGGGTGACTCATTTTACAATACATTCCTAATTTCACAATAATACAATAGTCTAGATGATATATAAGTGTTTAGGTTAGAATTGTCCCATTAATGACTTTATTGGTGCCTTTATGTTCGTTCGATACAGAGCTCATAAAGTATGAAGCCAACAATACAGAGCTCATACGATCCGATACGATAATAATCCTGGGTTGCCATGATAATAATCAATAGGGTCAATGGGGGTACCATCCGTGACAAGAAAATGCCTAACATGTGGGGAGGATGCTCGAGTATCCTCTTTGTTATGGGGAGGGGAACTCTCCAGATAATATGAGCAAAGTGGGAAAGCTGCAGCTAGTCCACCGGCCCCTAACGATATGAAATGATAACGGTAGCTCCCAACGGTACACATGACAACCATAAATATTAGTCTTGTTATCCTTACGCAATATCTAGTATATGTCCTTGACGTAACACAAAATGATATAATATAAATAGTGTTGCATGTAGGAATTTATCGATAAAATTATTATTGAATGAAAGAAGAAATATCTTGGCACTAGTATGTTGCGGGTCGTGACCACCATCTCACGATCGTGACATCAAGTATCACGGGCTGTAACATAATGAGTCATGACCGTGACGGGAATAGTTACGTTCATCCTAGTCCGTAAGGTATCACGACCTTGATGTCATCTCGCTCTATGGTGGTTACGAGCCGTGATAAGGCATCATGGGCCCTAAGTCATCCGTACGGCCGCAACGATCGCGTGGGTTCACGATCGTGACCCCGACACGATACGCATACTAATCACGGGTCGTGAATGGGGTGTCACGATCGTGACTGTAACATTATGGGTCGTGACAATGGTGTCACGGTCATTAAATCGATCATCACGACCGCGATTGACATCACGGTCGGATGCTGAACGCTATTTTGGGTCTGAGCACATCGTCACGGGTCGTGACCTGGGTGTACCGACCATGATACGGTCATCACGGGTCGTGACATGGGTGTCACGACCGTGAACATGATCTTCACGGGTCGTTACATGGTCATCACGACCGTAACGGTACATGGATTCTTCCGATTCAAGTCTGATTCTAGTCTATCTAATTGCATTCGTTAATATGAGAAAATTAGAAACCATATAATTCTGGATAAAAGGCCGACATGAAAACCAGGTTTTGGAACATGATAATCCAAATTCAAAATCGAATCAATGGCATGATCAAGGATGACATAAAAAAATAGAGAACATGATCTTAATCATGAACGATATAATCAAAGGGTTATAAAAATTTGGATAACTCTAGAGCATGATCACTATATAAAACCAATATTCATAGGATTATGAATCATTTTTAGAACTCTAAGAAAATGATCAACTATGTGAAATCTAGATCTACAAGTGATCCGCCACAATGCACACCTTATGGCCTAAGCTTTTCGTCTCGATCTTCTAACGTTCTCGTCGTTCCTCTGCAGTGATTCTTCTCCTACAATTTCTCCCGATTAGGAGATGACCAATCATAAAAAAGGAGAGAGCTTTTCAGCCTTACCTTGAGATCCTTTGGGTAAGGGCACATGGAGAGAAGAAAGCTAGGGCCGGCTAGGAAAAAAAAGAATGAAAATTCCTAGGAGAAAATTTTTATAATTCAAGAGTCAAAGTTTGCTGGACAATATGAATTTATTTCAGATTTAAATAAATTTCAAATTTTAAACTTTAATTTCCTTCTTCTTAGTTAAGTAAATATCTTTTGAGGAAATAAAATTTGATGGGATTAACTTTCTTGAAAGATAAAATCTGGTTAGGTTTGAAGATAATTGAGGATGAAATCTGGGTAGTTACATAATAACCTTCTTAAAATTAAATTCGTCCTCGAATTTGGAGGTATAGAATATAGATTCACCCCAAAATGTTCACACCTAATCCATTATCTCCTAATATCTTTCCTCACTCCTCAAATTTTCTTATAACTTTTAATTGCACAAACAATCATCTTTGCTTCCAAACAATCCATTACGAAAATCCTTTATATTCTCCATTAGATAACTCCTCATTGATCATTATAACTCCAACTCATATGACATTGTCATATGATCCTTATGTATAATCATCTCCTTATAATCACTTGCTAATTATAACCATAACATTTCATTAGTTCTTTTATTCCTCGAAGACATTAATTAGGTTAGTCTCCTCAAAGATCATAGGTACAATTTCCTTCGTTCTATTCATCCAATTCTAATACTCAATAAATGTCACACCTCCTGGTTGTCAAATAATAAATAACCTCCTTAAAAATATTATTATACAAAATAATCAATATTTTTATTTTCATCTCTATTACTTTATTAGTCATAGCATTCATCAACATTTCTCTTGCTATACTAAGCTTGTCTATCATCGATTTTTGTCATTCATGATTATCCATATGCATCATAATACTAATCAACTTAAATTTCTTCTATCATAGTTTGAAAATATGTCCCTCCCCCCCTATTCCTTTCTCAATCATCCTTATCATTTAATCTTTCCAACCATGATCAATACTTGTATGTTTACGTGTGAATCCCGTGATCATCCTCACCTTCGTACATTCTTAATATGATAGATCCTTAAGTAACATGAGACTTATCCCAATTCATTTGGGTATAGGATCAAGGCATATACTCATGTATGTTGGTCATACCTTAGAAGTGATAGTGTTGGGTAACATATATGGACAAGGACTTTTACTTTCAATATAACTTTTTGGAGTAAATGCACAAGATCGACAGTGATCAGAATTTCCTTTGCACTTTAACTCTGGATATTCTTTGATCTTATAAAAGGTAGACTTCGTATCTAACTGTTCATACCTTATTCATCATGTTTGAATAAGGAGAAATATTGTCTAGTTCATGTTCTTACATGAAATTTTAATCATGGACGATTTGGTAATCGATTTAATCAAAGGAAATACACACCCTCATTTGTGTGTCTTTAAGTGTCCTTTGCCTTTAGACAATATTGTCTTAGTTCATAACAATGACATACTTACTATGCCACTAGGATGTCAACATGACCTATATAGGTCTCAATCAATCCGATTAATCAAATCATGTCTCACTATACTCTTTGCATCTGTTCATTCTTATGAATCATCGTTTGGGCCACATTGGTCATTAGAGATAGTACTCTAACATTGTCGATTGAAAGAGTGGTAACATAACTATCATAAATATTTTATGATGTGAGGTTATTAGCACTTCCTTCATTATTGAGAATCATGTCGTATATCATAATTGGTTACTCTGTTATAACACTAATTATCAATCTCAATTATAACTTGTGGACTGCAACAATTAATTTCTTCCTTAGTCTCATCACATATTGTCATATAAGCACATCCTTAAAATTTATAATCATCAAATCATTTTAAAATCTTGTAATTGTACAATTTAACTTCTAATCAATATTCTAATCATCCAGCATTGCAATACTCATATATTTATTCGTCTATTTTCACAAAGATCTCATTAATATCTTATGCTCCTCAATCATCATTCTTAATTCCTCGTGTCCTTAAATAACCTCCTTAGAAATCAGGTTATATTATTAATTGGCATGATGTGACATTATATCAATATTTCAATAATATATTTTCTCAATATGACTCAAATTTCTATAAGAACTATTCCTTAAGGTTCATTTGTCATATCTATCTCATCATCAAGAGAATAATAAATTTTTATTTCAATCATTGATCACATTGATCACAATATTATGGAAATCTTAATCTCACCCATACTGACTTGTTGCATGCCTATGAAGGATACTATTTTCGTATAAAAGAAGTCGATAGTCAATAACGATTCAAATGTTCATTGAAAAGATAAAGTCTTACTTACATCGTTGTGGATGGTGTTGTGACTGCTCGTGATGCTTTTGCACATGACTCCAAACTCAATAAGGTCACTATCCGATATAGGATGTCAAGAGAATCCTAACGTTAGGCTATGATACCTTACTGCAACGCCCTCAAACCCACACCTTGGCAGATGGCAAAATATGAACTCGGGGACGCTACGACGATACGATCCTTTGACTAAAAATTTAACTATGTTGACCAGTCAATAAAAATTACATAAAAGTGAAAGAATTTAATCAATTAAAAATAATATTTAATAAAGTAAATGCGGAAGTATGAACAATATAATTAGTGTCATAAATCTGATGAGACTAGAGATGACACTAAGACCCTCTCATGTGCATAACATCAGCATTATCACGAGCAATCTGTAGTCACCAGTACCATTATCCACTATAGAGCTAATACCTGCAGGATCATGTAGGGAAAGCAATATTCCATGAGTAATTACGCCCAGTGTGTAAGACACAAGTAGATATAGAATCATAACGATAAAAATGATAACAATAAACTCGACACCAATATAAATTAATAGGTGGTGATATGGTGAGACAACAATGTAAACCAGTAAATCCAAGACGATACAATCCGATAACATCACTTTGAGAATTATCCTAGTGTGATCAATATTAATTTGGATAATGATTAAGGGTGACCTAATCCGATAAATTCTCTTCCATAATAAGACTATTCTTTGAAGAACTTTTCGATAAGCCCAAGTGGTAAGGGGTAATTCCTGAGAAACAATGAGATAGATATCCGTTAAATAAAAGGACGATGGAATCAATGCCAAGACTGATCAACTTCAGTAATATAGAAACTCGATATTACTACGATGAATAAGATATGCCAATATGGTGCAAATCATAAGGTGGTCCATCAATTTCGATATAAGGTCCAACAGGAATGAAATGAATTCAAAGGCCAGTAGTACAATGATTGAGGGCAATCCGATAAGGACGAGTAATAAAGAATAAACTTTCAAGGGCCAATAAGAATGATATAGTTTCAATAAAATACTTTAAAAGATATGACCAAACGATAAGGAATTACATTTCAAAGGTCAACGATGACTTCACTTTACATCCGATCCGATAAGGTCAATCAATATAATCAGTGTAGCGATCCGGTAAGGTCAAACAATAAATCATAGACCTGCAAAGGTCAACAATAATGATATAGCTTCAGGAATGATATGACCAACAATAGAGAATTGTACTCCAAATGTCAATAGTGCTTTCACTTTACATCCGATCCGATCCGATAAGGCCAAATCAATAGGGAGCAACACTCCAAGACCACAATATTCTTTCTTTCTTTAATGATAGTTTCAATGAGAAGCACTTGAACAATGGAGATAATATGGAGCACTTGTATAATAGAGGGAATATGAAGTACTTGCATAACTGTTCGATATAATAGGTCTTTTGATACAATATGATAGAAGATATAAATCCTATATGATACACTCCTTCTATTATCTTTTCTCGAATCTGTAGGTGACACATTTTACAATACAATCCTAATTTCACAAGAATACAATAGTCTATGTGATATGTAAGTATTTAGGTTAGACTTGTCCCATTAATGACTTTATTTGTGCCTTTATGTTCATTCGGTACAGAGTTCATAAAGCATGAAGCCAACGGTACTGAGCTCATACGATCCGATATGATAATCATCTTGGGTTGTCATGATAATAATCAATAGGGTCAACGGGGGTACCATCCGTGACAAGAAAATGCCCAACATGTGGGGAGGATGCTCGAGTATCCTCTTTGTTATAGGGAGGGGATATCTCTAGATAACAGGAGCAAAGTGGGAAAGCTACAACTAGTCCACCGGCCCCTAATGGTATGAAACGATAACGGTAGCTCCCAATGGTACACATGACAATCATAAATATTGTTCTTGTTATCCTTACGCGATGTCTAGTATATGTCCTTGACGTAGTACCAAATGATATAATATAAATAGTGTTGCCTGTAAGAATTTATCGATAAAATCATTATTGAATGGGAGAAGAAATATCTCGGCACTAGTATGTCACGGGTCGTGACCACCATCTCACGACCGTGAAATCAAGTGTCACGGGCCGTGACAAGGTATCACGGGCCCTAACATCACGTGTCATGGGCTGTGACTCGGTGTCACGCAACGTAAGACATTAGGGTTCTCCTTTTCACGTTCAGGGGTCGTGACTCGTGAGTCACGACTGTGACAGGAAC
This sequence comes from Pontederia paniculata, assembly GCA_001647135.1. Classification (NCBI taxonomy): domain Eukaryota; kingdom Viridiplantae; phylum Streptophyta; class Magnoliopsida; order Commelinales; family Pontederiaceae; genus Pontederia; species Pontederia paniculata. Next base: position 9,785 of record LTAE01006762.1, read on the forward strand.
AATTACGTTCATCCTGGTCCATGAGGTATCATGACCTTGACGTCATCTCGCTCTATGGTGGTTATAGGTCGTGATAAGACATCACGGGTCGTAAGTCATCCGTATGGTCGTCACGATTGCGTGGGTTCACGATCACGACCCCCAACACGATACACATACTGGTCACGGGCTGTGAGTGGGGTGCCACGACCGTGACTGTAGCATTACGGGTCGTGATAGGGGTGTCACGATCGTTAAATCGGTCATCACGACCGCGATTGACATCATGTCGAATGTCGAACGCTATTTTGGGTCTGGGCACATCGTCACGGGTCGTGACATGGGTGTCACGACCGTGATACGGTCATCACGGGTCGTGACATGGGTGTCACGACCATGATCTTCACGGGTCGTTACATGGTCATCACGGCCGTAACGGTACATGGATTCTTCCGATTTAAGTCTGATTCTAGTCCATCTTATTGCATTCGTTAATATGAGAAAAATAGAAACCATATAATTCTGGATAAAAGGCCGACATGAAAACTAGGTTTTGGAACATGATAATCCAAATTCAAAATCGAATCAATGGCATGATCAAGGATGACATAAAAAAATAAAGAACATGATCTTAATCATGAATGATATAATCAAAGGGTTATGAAAATCTAGATAACTCTAGAGCATGATCATGATATAAAATCAATATTCATAGGATTATGAATCATCTTTAGAACTCTAGGAAAATGATCAACTATATGAAATCTAGATCTACAAGTGATCCGCCACAATACACATCTTATGACTTAAGCTTTTCGTCTCAATCTTCTAATGTCCTCGTCGTTCCTCTACAGTGATTCCTCTCCTACAATTTCTCCCGATTAGGAGATGATCAATCATCGGAAAGGAGAGAGCTTTTCAGCCTTACCTTAAGATCCTTTGGATAAGGGCACATGGAGAGAAGAAAACTAGGGCCGAGTAGAAAAAAAAAGAATGAAAATTCGTAGGAGGAGATATTTATAACTCAAGAGTCAAAGTTTGTTGGACAATATAAATTTATTTCAGATTTAAATAAATTTTAAATTTAAACACTAGTTTTCTTCTTCTTAGTTAAGGAAATATCTTTTGAGGAAATAAAATCTGATGAGATTAACTTTCTTAGAAGATAAAATCTGGTTAGGTTTGAAGATAATTGGGGATGAAATATGAGTAGTTACACATAAACTATATCTAATTATGTGCACATTTTGCCTTCCCAAGTTGGTTCACCTAATGTTTTCACAAGGATAGTTTATGTCATCTCAAATTAGAAAGCAAAAGCTCTTAAGCAAAGGATTCTATACAAAATGGAACTGACCAAAGCATTCTGCATCTCCACCATCCACATCTCTGATGTCCGGGCCATTCAATTCATATCGCAAAGATCCAATGCCTGAGATTATTGCTGTCCATTCATGGATGGACATCCTTTTCAGGCATGCTTTCTAAAAGTCTTGTTGCAGAAGCAGTCTCTACACTTAATATGCTCCCTATGTGGACGTTGTTGCGAAGAAGGTTCTTTATAGTCTGTCCATGAACTTCCTTCACACCATTTTGTGCATAACCAGATATCATAGAGGTCCATGTGATTGTGTTTCCTTTTGGCATACGTTTGGAAACCATTTCGTGCACCCTGCACACATTATTTACCAACGAACTCCCTATGTAGTCTGTAGACATCTTGTTTGAGCATTCCTTTGAGAAAAGCACCATGTACTAAACTTCCAACTCCCGTTGCTTTCAATTCTCCACAAGCCTTCAGCACGTTACATAAGCAAAAAAGCTATTCATAGCTAACCATCACTACCTACGTCTTTTCTGATCTCATCAACTAAGCAACGGAGCTTATGAAATTCCATTAATGACAAATTTCACACAATAAAGCATTCTATTAATATCTCCACCATTAATGCCATAGAAGGGACTGTAATCTATTTCTGATTGTGTGCAGTTGTGCACAATAGCCCTTGACAAGCAAAAAAAAGATCATAAACTATATCTGATTATGTGCACATTTTACCTTCTCAAGTTGGTTCACTTAATGTTGTCACAAGGATAGTCTCTGTCATCTCAAATTAGAAAGCAAAAACTCTTAAGCAAAGGATTCTATACAAAATCGAACTGACCAAAGCATTCTGCATCTCCACCATCCACATCTCAATTCATATAGCAAAGATCCAATGCCTGTGCTATAGCATAATATAGGCATATGCATCTTTAACAGTATAATAACATGAAAAACCATTTCCCTGCAAAAGTGCTGAATGCTTTTATGTAAGTCCAGAGATAGTGACAAAACCTGAAAGACATCACAGAACTTTGGCAGACAGCATTATCTCTTTGTGTAATCAGACATGTTAATGCACGTACCCAAGTATCAAGAAGGAGAGATTCCAAATGTTCACATAGACAAAGATCCCACATTGATGTCGAAAGTAGTTGAAACAAATCCACTAAAATTGAAACAGCCCATCCTACTTCCAAAAGCCCACAATGGCAATTTTGAAAATTTCAAAATTAACAGGGTTAACTTTGTCATTTCGCAGGGGAAATAAAGGAATAAAAATAAAGTTTAAATAGAATGTGATCGGCCGTTGGATGCACGACACGTGTCCCTGGGGTTATATAAAACACCCCTCTCTTCTCTCCCTCACGTATGCTACAGTGCCGCCTCCCTCGTTCTTCTCCTTCCGCAGCGACGACACAGCCAGGGCAGCTCCATCGCCGGCGACTCCGACGACTGCTCGACAATCGGAAGGTACGTTTACCCTCTCCTCGTCGACGTGAACCC